>DWKW01002512.1:0-10957 GCA_018250115.1 Doberes anticus
CTAAATTCATCATTCAAATTTCTGCCCCGCTGGGAAACGAACCCAGGACCCTCCGAACGGCAGACCGCACGTTGACCGCGGCACCACACAGGTCGTCAAAACGAAGTCATCAAGTGGCCTGCATGCTCGTTTGCAATTCCGTTTTTTTTAAGCCTTAGGTTGGATATTTTGGATATTACTTGAGGTTGGGGGTTGTTCATGGCTGCTGTGACTACTTAACAACTGTTGTTGCTTGTGTTCTCGTTTCCTACTCTTCTAACGACACTTATTTGATTTTGTCGTTGGCTGGTCACCGTCGCCTAGAGCAAACGTGGTAAAGTAAAACCTTCGTTGGCAGTAAATGAAAAAGAAATATTGGAAAATTGTCGAAGTTTCTTTATTCAAATTACGTGACAACGTCGCGCGTTGCTTATAGTATTTTAACAAAATAGACCTACTGTCGCGACAAAGCAATCAACGTATCTCTTACTATAAATTTTACCGCACTCAAATATGAACTTTACGTCCTTCCAATAAAGGTTAAAAGATAAACAATCCGAGTCTGTTTTCGAGTGTGTCAATAAAATATTCAAATGGAAACAGTATAAAACAATAAATGATGGTAATTGGCCGTTCACACCATACTGTGGTAGGGTCCCACGGTCCAGACTGCCGTCACTTGTTTCTATCCACTTGAAACTAACTTATATCACATTAATTACTTCAGATATCATGGAATATGGTTTATCAGAAATATATAAGTATTTAGAGCTGGCCCTACCATGGGGTAACGAAGCAGCGGCTCCCGGAGCCAAATACAGGTAGAAGTCGTGGTAGAGAAAAAAGACAATTTTTATTTTATTTTATTCTAACTGTCACTACTCTTTGTCAACTCTGTATGGAACCCAAAACCGCTTTAACTATATAAAGAATCTGAGTAAAAATCGTGTTACTTGTATGATTTATAGCAAATCTCTACAGTTTTGTGGGAAGTCGATGTTATCTAAAAGCGGTAGTTGTCAAGAATCCAGTTAATATGTTGAAAAGTAAAAAATAAACACCAAGACAACAATCCACCTCAAATGGTTTCCGTTTAAATGTGATTAATTGAAGCATTAGTAAAGAATTATTCGGTATTAACATCGGTCCGAGAACGGAATTAATATTTTATGAGATAACATGTTTGTTTATCATTTTATTCATTTTGTTCTTACGCATGAGTA
Source organism: Doberes anticus (assembly GCA_018250115.1). Taxonomy (NCBI): domain Eukaryota; kingdom Metazoa; phylum Arthropoda; class Insecta; order Lepidoptera; family Hesperiidae; genus Doberes; species Doberes anticus. The sequence continues at coordinate 1,203 of DWKW01002512.1, forward strand.
ACTGCTACGTTGATTGGTCGAAATGTGATAATTTTCAAATATGTTTCGGAGGCTTCCAAATTTAAAGTTGTCAAAAATTCTAAGTTGATACTAAGTGACACAATGTTTTTTAACGAAACAGTAAAGTAGCCTCCATTGCACCTGACGTTGAATTGACTAGGTCGGTAATATCTGAGGTAATTTGTGGATGCGTTGCTACACCTGAGAAGTAAGCTGGAATGCCTCCTGTACAGTGTCTTCTGCGTAACGGAAACACAGCAGTGTTAACAGTATTTGCGGTAAAAGCAGGTGCAGTGATGGTGCCGCCGCAAGCGAGACTACGACATAGGACTCTATCACCATCAGTTTTAACATTAAACAGAGTCTTTATACCTTTATTGGTTACGAAATACCTAACTACCGGTAACTTTGGAATTTGAAAAAAACATGTTCGTTATCGGTAGATATTACCTACGTTCCGTGATGCCGATGATGGGAATGGGATGTAACGAAATTTGGCGACACCATAGCGATAACAATATTTTACTGATCGTCCTAAAATTTGTCACAACAGTAAAAGAATGTCCAATCGCGCCACCTGTGGAAAATGGATCAAGTATTATAAAGCATGACATAATGATAAATTTTGATAATTCTCCACAATACCTTTGTAAAAAACAATACGAAATATAATTTACTGTCCGTACTTTTTCAGTACGTAGATAATATTTTGAACAAACTCGCCGAAAAAATATATTATTTACGCAATTTCCCTTCCTTTCCTACTGGCGCTGTCATTGGGCTTACTTGTGAAGATATAATTAAAGATATTGAATATTTTTTAAGTATAGGTCATAATTAAAATTAACTGCAAATCTGATTCAACAGTTTATTTTTTCAGTTCAAACAATAACTCGTACAGTTTTGATGAATCTAAAAAAAGACAATACAGCTATTAATACATTCAAATCGCAATAATAATTTAAATAACAAAGGTACTCAATTGAAACATGCAGCGCATACGTTTAATCCTCAAGACTAAGTGCTTTACATAATCTTAGAACTGAGCCATGCACATGCGCGAGCCTTCCTGCTTACATAAGTATTCAAAGGCTGTCTTTTCAGTTGTCCGTCCGTCTGTCAACTACAATAGGGATGACAAAACAAGCGATATTTTCCCATATGGGCGCACAATGAGGCTTTGTGCGCGCGCATGGCTTTACAAAACGCGTATTCCGCTTTCAGTATTGTCTTCCGCTGGGCAGTGCATCTCAATCTTTAGATGTGTAGAAAATTGATTTTGAAGATTAAATCGTACTTTTTAAGTATTGATAGATTCCTTACTGATATGAAATAGTCATGATGTCTTAAAAAAATGTCATTAACAAGAATGTGTCTTTCCTTCGATCGGTATCTGTTCTAGGACTTTCGTCCGATTAACCAAAACATTTTTTTCACTATTCATTTTAATTTTTTTTCATTTCATTTTTATTTTAATAGGCACTTTTTTTCATCGTTTTCTTTAGAATGTCTTATAATACCTCCAATAAAAAATACCTCCAGAACCCCTTATTCAGATACCTCCATTTAGTTTTTTCAAGCTATCAAGCAGGGCACTTGACTTTAAGTGCGTATTACCTACATATACCCATCCAATATCAAATATGACGAAAATTATATATCAGTTTATAGATGTATACGTTGCTACTTAAATACATACCGTATTTAAATTCTTTATTGTGACACCTTTACAATGAAGTTGTATCAAAAGGCGGACTTAATGCCTAACGGCATTTTCTATTAGTCAACTGAAAAACTTGTCGCAGGTGTGAAAGAAACTATTCCTGATTCAGTTAGAAAATACTTAGTTCCTAAGCTAGAAAGCCTACCGTACAGTGTAGTCGTTCTTCAAATTGAAACAACAATGCAAGTAGACGAAGCGACGGTGCCGCCGCGCCGTGGGCGAGCTTTCGACCCGACGAAATATTAGTGTAGAAGTTCTGATAAAACCTATCATTGTCAGAACTTTTACTTAAACTGTATATGTAGTCATAGTCGTTTGATGCTTTATAATAATAATAAAAATGATGATAATTGTGTAAATCACATTGATGGTCTCTAATTAAGTCATCATCAACCGATTATCGTCCCACTGCTGGGCACGGGTCTTCTCTCAGAGATGAGAGAGTTTAGGCCGTACACCACGCTGGCCAAGTGCAGATTGGCGGACTTCACATGCCTTTTGAGAACGTTCTAGGAATTCTCAGGCAGGCAGGCAGGTTTCCTCACAATGTTTTCCTTCGCCGTTAAAGCGAGTGACAATTAATTCATAAATACACACATAATTTAGAAAATGTTGAGTAAAAAATATTTCGAGAAATAGAGGTGCGTGCCGGGTATTGAACCTTGACCCAACGTAGTAGGGTCGAGATGCTTTACCACTAGGCTATCGCTCACTCTCTATCTAATTAAATGTCACTCGTTATTAATTTCTACCGAAAACAAAGTTCTGCCTTCGTTGCAATTACTGATACTTAATTAGATTATAATAATCGATAAGAATGTGAGGATTATAGCTCCTAGAGGTCAATAAATCATTTCCTAAATTTATAAAAAAAACTGTAAAAAAAGGATAATAAATATGTACTTTTTTGTAAGTTTTTATGAGCTAATGTAACATATTTAATGGCGTCGAGAGAATTTCGCAATGTTTACGAGGTCTTTTGTTTTTTAAATACCTACATTTAATAATTCCGCCAACGCACCTCGACAATGCCCTGCCGTGGTCGACAAAGGAGTGAGTCGAGCGGGGCATAGACAACGAGCGAGCGTTTTGTCTCGAGCCATAGACAAAAGCTCTTTCATTCGCGAGACAATGACGAGTTGTCTTTACCTCATTTATCATACAGCCAGGTTACTTTCATCCAATAATTACAATGTACAGAGGATTCAGATATTCAGACAGGCTGAGGCCATTGTGGAAAATTAATTACAAAACTACTCTATACTTTTAGTTTCTTTGTCACAATGGGCAATAAAATATTTACTATCTGAAACTGGTGGGCTGTTAACATTCCCCACCAACACAAATTCTGCGTCAGATCATTTCTCATAAGCGCGTAGGTAAACATTAAATTTTGAATAATAGGCCTGATCAAATGACATGTAGGTAATTCTTAGCCGGACAGTAGGCAACACTGACATAATTAGTGGACCACGATGATAACCCATTCTATTAATTCGTAAAAGGAATGCCATTTAAAAAAATAACTCTTGAAAAAGAACAAACGCTGTTAAAACCATTGAAATAAGATCTGTGCGTTATTTTTGTACGGCTGCATTCATTTAGAACCGGTTGTGTTTCGGTATCCCACATCTTTTCAAATTACGACCAAACATTAAGTGTGGAGGCAACATTAGTAAGATAATAATTCCTAGAATCACGTTACACACGGTACAAGGTGAGAAATGGTACAAAACTCGAAATAGGTAATTAGAAGTTTCGTGTCCCATTCTAAACGGTATAAAATGTGTCTGTTACTTGTCCCCTTACCATTTTGGAATGTCCGTAACTGGTATAAAGAGTTATTTCAAACTATCGCGTCATGATATTTGGAGAATCGTGGGATAAGCGTAGCATGAGCCGTCATTTGATCTGTTTGTTTTCATCTAAAGGTCCTACGCAAGTTTTAATATACTGTCGTTAATATGCAATAAAATAATAAATAGTGACCAAACACTATTCCTATATTGCGTATTATTTTCTGGTTTGTAGTCTGCTTAGTGCAGTATTTTTAACTTTATCATTTACTTTGTCAATATACGAATGGTACCTAAATCATTCTGCCTCAGGCCCCAAGTCCTCTCATTCTTGCACTTAGTGTTCGCGAGAAAGTTTGTTCGAATATTACAAGGGTTTTTAAGTTAGTATTTGAAATTCATCTGTATGTCAGTATCGATCTTGTTCAAACATATCCCGGTATTTAAGTCTGCATATGCGTTCGTTAAAACTGTGAAAGTCCCGGCCAAATCTCAATAGTAGTTTCCTCGTAATTGGCAAACAAACATACAAACAGATGTTAACAGTGGTTGTAGTGTAGTGTGTAGTGGAGCCTTGACTCATCTGCGGCGGCGGCACTGTGGCACCTATATGTGCCGTAAAGCAGCATTGTGAGCTGAGCATTGCGTTTCGTTGTGATGGATTGTTATGCAGAGTACACTGTGGGGGAAGCATCCTAGACCGCATGAGTAGCAACGCATTCACGTACGATAGGACTCCGGCCCTATTTGAGATTATATGCTGATGCCCATGAACTCTAGTGATCACTTCAGGTTAGGTTTCCTGCCTGCTTCTTTGCTACTCGTATAAGTTAAGATAATAATAATAACAGACAGAAATAATAAAAAAATGTTTGTTCCAGAAACCTCTAAATAGTCGATGACAGTCAGATTTTCTAAAATATGCTGAACTGACATAAATTGCCCCGTAACAATTTGTTAACATTAATAAGAAAAGTGGAATTTTAATTTAAATATCATGTATAGACCGCAATTTAACAAACTTTCACAAACATACCTAATCGGTGTCGTACCTACTGTGTCCGGAGAAAACACGTGTGTTTTAAAAATAATAAGCGACAAATGCTTGCAAAATCAAATTTTCAAAACAGTCTGCATGTAAAAAGAGAGGTTTTCGTCAGTGGGCGGTCGGCAAAAGGCTCTGAGCGCTTTGCCTCAGTCGTGGGGAGTCAGCGTTGTTCTGAAAGAGCACTCGCGCGCTAATTGTTCGCGGGAAGGGTTGTTCGAGCATTGTTCTGAGAGCTCTATGGCCAGCATGACCATATTCATTGGTGTGTTATTTTTATTTTATAAGTGGCTGTTGCCCGTGACTTTGTTCGCGTGGTAATTAAAACATAAAATTTCATGACATATCACACTCATACATAGCATGCACGGAAGTCTGCGCATCAGCTATTGAAAAATGTCTGGTCATCAAAACCGTCCCGGGCGTGCGCACAATAATTCGACAAACTTCCATCGCAAAACGACAACCAAACAAACATTAGTATAATAAAAATTTAATGAACGATGATTGAAATATAATTTACTCTAAAAATGTCCAACGTAAGTATGTCTAACGAATGTATAAACCAGGGGAAAATATGTTTGAAAAACAATCGTTAGGCTTAAAATGTTTGCATAACCAGATTAGCAAAAACGATTAACAAAAGAGAGATTTTCGTCAGTCGGTTGTAGGCAAAAGGCTCTGAAGCTTTGGCTCTGTCGGTGGGACGTAGTGTTGTTCTGAAAGAGCACTCTCGTGTTAACTGTTCGCGGGAAGGGTTGTTCGAGCATTGTTCCGAGGGTTTTACGGTCAGCACAAACAGTCTCTATTTTAATTATCAAGCCTTGAAAATATGTTTTTACCATATGCAATGCAATAGATATGTTATCACGCTTTTTGTAGGTATACTAGACAACTATACTACTGCCCGCGGCAGTCCATATGGTCAATATCAGTTCAATGCTTTTGTACCTATACTAGAAGTGAGATTTATATTTAAAAATAGATTAAATTACTATTTTATCAATTGGATTGGAGCCGCTTTTCATTATTTCGATTCGACTATTACAGATCGCTAAAACTAAAACATAACATATAAACGCAACCGCTTCTTTAAAAAATCGTCACAAGACAGATCATTTCTAGATTTTAGGATGTATGAATAAACGTGAATGCACGTGATACGTAAACTTTTCGATCAGACAGTACCGCGTTTGCGGAACTTGCGCACTTCGCTGCGGTAATTTTTCTTTAATTAAAATTATTCCGATTGTCGTTCACTTGCCGCAATCGTTTGTTGTGGTCCACGACGCGTGCCATTTGAAGTCCTCTTGTGCTTTTTAGTGCCCGTGTTTACCCTTCGCTTTGGCTTCCGAACGAACTTCGTACAGCGAAAATAATGGCCCAACTCGACTTTTATTTCCGCTTTACGTTTCAAGGGTTAGTTTTTGAGAGATACGAGCAATTTTCATTGTGCAGTGCGTAAGGATGTGAGTGAAATTGTAAATAAAAAATCGTAATAGTCGACATGAAAGTTGCGTCAATTTGTTTTCTGTTCAATCTGCGGTGTGCTAAAAAAGACGTTAGGCGATAATTAGTTTTTTTTACAAAATTGCGAAACGGAAAATACGTCAGCCAGCGTTGGCTTTCAACGCTTATCTCCTCAAAGTTTCTTCCAACACATTAGTCTGCGAAAATTCTGCGCATATTGTACGTGTGCGACAGATAGGCCACGCGTTGGCGCCAAAAAAATCGAGCGATAACCATAGACAAATCGTGTCAAGATGACGCAGCGGGAACACTAATGACGCAAAAATCGCCTATCTTGCGTCACGAGGTAGGGGGGACCTTGTTTAAAATAAAAAATGGGGGTTGGAAGCGCCCTTTGTGGCCAATTCAGTGATTGGATGTCGTTTTGTTTGATTTTTCTCACGTTGGGGTGTGTTGATGGAGAATTGATTGGGATTGATGATTGTTCGGGAGCTTTTTAGTGGACGTCAATTGCTTTTTGTTCGGTGCCGGAACAAATATTTGCTTTGCGGTCAACGTTACTTACGTTTGTGTTTAAAAATGCGACCTTTGTAAATTTATTTTTCAGTTAAACCTTTTTTGTCGAACTGTAACGCTGTTACAAAAAACATACCGTAGCGTACGTTACGTTCCGTTTTACTCCTTTTTAATTTATTTTCTTTTAATTTCAATGTTCAATCATGTGGTGATATGAACAAGTTTCGTAAATATTTTAAAGATGTACCGTTGGAAAGCATAAAGCATTGTTAACAAAATCACACATACTATATCTATCATATTAATAACCTCTACTTAGCAAAAGATACTATCGACCACAAAGAAACACTATAGCAAAGCTGCTTAAATCATAATCCGGCCGCGAGATTTGCGCTCCTTGTTACTCCAAATGAATACGGTATAAGAGTGACGAAGACAAAAAAAAACTCTATTAATAAGGGGGTTAAAATCAGAGACCTCATCAAGCGTATTAGCCGATCCCATTAAATAGGCACCCTTGCACGGGGGCAAACGGTAACAGAAGGAGCATCTTTGTTTAACCAGATAAAATCTCTTTGACAATTTGCGCTTATTCAAATAAGGCATCCCTTGGTACATAATGGCGTAATACGCTGCCGAATCATAATGCTTGTTTGGATATCTCGCTCGTGTATTAACGAGCCTATCTGTATGTAGGTAAATTAGTTATTCACTTGACTGCACCTTAAGATTTGCATATGTTCATATATTGATAGGATATTTATGTATAAATTATGTACCTACTTACATTGGCAAGCTATGCGTAATGTTGGTGGATATCTTTCTATTTAAATGAAAATCAAAATTATCGGCCATTCAAGACATCAATTTGATGGTGATAGAGTAGTACGTTGAAAGGTCACCTGCAGCGGCATTTATTTCTGCTATAAAGCAACAGTGTCAGCATTGCTGTGTTTCGGTTTGAAGGGTGTGGTTAGGCAGAATATACTGGACAGGAGGCATTCCAATTTAGTCCTCAGGATTAGCAACGCATCCACGTACTACCTCAGATAAGATTTCGGACCTATTCGAGGCTGTATGTGGATGTCATGTTCGTTTGCTACAAAATACAAAAAAGACGTCTAATTGGATGTGACGTTTTACAAGTAAATTGTTGAGTAAATAGTTAATTTTCTTAAATCTTATATATAGTTATATAAAATACGAGTAAATAACATTGCCTACGTTCTATTTATATCTTCCTTGACAATAAAATATTATACTTTTAACTAGTGTTTTATTTCAATTTAAATATATCAAATACTTAAAATCTTTTGAGTAGTTAATGGATTATAATTGATGGTAAGAAGCTTGTCATTAAAGTAATCATTAAATTTTTTTTTTCGAAGAAATCTCTGAATTCAAAGATAACTTTACGAATAAAAGTACTTCGTAAAACGATGTTATTAACCCGTAAGGGAATATTCGGTAAATACCCTGAATACTGTTTCGTTCCTCCAGTAAAAAGCAAAATGTCAAAGCAACCCTGTATCATCTAATTCCCTAGTTAAAAACAACGCTCAATAATCGTCCCGGGCAAAGCAAACTTACCCGAGTTTGGATGAAAAACGCCGACAAACGGTAAAGAATTAACAAAAACAGATTACATTTGCGACTCTCAAAGCATTCGGGGCGCGTTGTTTGCCGACGATTCTTTCATTTACGTGTCTGTGAGACCGGAAACTGAACGGTTGCGGAATTGGTGGGAGATAGTCATTGACACGCAGATTTTTTTTAACTATCGATGAAGTCACCGGTTCATTGAGTAAGTTTAATTTTAATAATTGAGTGACAGCTTAGTGGGTAAGCATGTAATCCTACTTTGGTGGGTCGAGGTTCAAATCCCGGCACGCACCTCTTTCTCGAAATATTATCTATTCGATATCTTCGAAATTATGACCGTATTATGAATTAATTATTACTCGTTTTAACGGTGAAGGAAAACATCGCGAGGAAACCTACATGCCTGAGAGTTCTCTATAACGATCTCAAAGGCATGTGAAGTCCGCCAATTCGCACTTGGCCAGCGTGGTGGACTCTGACCTAAACTTTCTCATCTCTGAGAGAAGACCCATGCCCAGGAGTGGGACAATAATGGGTCGATGATGGTGATGAATTTTAATAACGCAAAACGGAAAGCTATAGATATAAATTGATTGTGCTAAAAGCAAAAGATACCTATAGAAAACAAAACAGTATTGTAAGTTCACATTTTGCAAAATCCAAAAATAATTAGCGTAATACGTAGTATTGACAAATTAATAACATTTTAAAGTTATGAAGTTTGATAAAGATCGTATAATAATTTCCATGATGATACTCGTACCTACTAAAGATAATTTTCTCCGCCAATTACAAGTCAAAGGCAATGACGTAAAAACATAGCCAAGTTCCTTGTGTCGTTCAAACTTGGAACGTAAATTTTCAAATCTTCGCCATAGACGCTTTGAGTCAAAGCATTTGTCAAATTACCTCTCTCCCCGATCGCGCCCTTGTTTGTGAATTCCAATTTCATCTTTAAAATCGCTGCTGATTGTCTGTTTACATTTCTCTGCTTGTTTTGAATTTAAAGACGCTCATTTAACTTAGGCCTCTGAAGTTTCGTTTCATTCAGCCATACCTAACGTCTCCCGCGCGATTTTCGTTCGGAAATTAGAATCCGCGCGGGGAACTGAAGATCAAAATAAAATGGCGAATTTATTAGCGTTCAGTACATAATCGTTTCGTGAATCAAAGGCGTTCGAATACGTATTTCGATGTTGATTGTACCGATAAGTAGCTTTTGCAAATTAGGCAGCCATATTTATTTGTTCTCTGTCAACCAATCGCAAGTCGTGCTACTTTGTTCTGTGTTTATTCAGATTTCGAATTGGAATTTTGGTGTTGAATCGAAATACGAAATTGTAAATTGAGAGCTTTAATGCTACCTTCATTTTTGGGTAGTAATTCTGGGGGAACATTGTGGTAAATTAATGTATGAATGTTTTTGAACTCCATTCTATGGTACGTTATGATATTTTTTAACGTAAATGGCAATATTGTTCTTAGCCTAGAAGAACATAATGACTATGATTTATAGGGCGTCTACAATGGACATCCGTATCCAACCTCAAATAGGTACGAATTCCTATCTAAGGATGTAGGTACTTACGTGGAAGCGATGCTA
>DWKW01002513.1:0-10956 GCA_018250115.1 Doberes anticus
ACAAATTAAGCAATATGTGATGCCCTGGTAGGGCATCACAATGCTAGAGGTAACATTCAAATAAATTTATTAAAAATTGTCCAAAAATTAAAATGTGAATATTATTACAATTTTATGTTTAAAACGAATTAATCTATTCTATTTATCTTCGATTAATTTTTTATATGGTTTATTAATTAGGATCGATTTTAGCTTATTCTTAAATATTTTGTCAGATTCTTCTATTCTTAATGTCTTTGGAATTTTATTATATATTTGCAGACATTTATAAAGTGGACTTTTTTTAAACATTACTAGCCGGGAAGTCGGAATAGCGGAATAGGAATATTTATTTCACCGATTGCTTTTTACATGTGTCAATAAAAAAATATTTTGTTTTACAAACATAGCTAATTCAAGTATTGACGGGAGCGTAACAATTTTCCTTTAATATAGTGAGGTTTACAAGAATCTCTAGGCTTTATTTTATATAGAATTTGAATTACTATGTACAGGTGCATATTAGGAATATGGTAAAATGTTCTAGGAAGGACATTTAATAGGGTAATAACAGTAGTAACAAATTTTTTTAACCTATGTTCTGAGAGCTCTCCTATCTTACAGGCTAGTTATTCTTTAGCAAATAATTTACCTAATTAAATTTTTCCAGTCTACAACAAGCCCCTCTAGTTCAGGGGGGCAAGGAGACACTACATCTGATGTAAGTAATTTTACAATTACAGAATTGAAATAGTTGAATTGTTGAATTGAATTAAAGTTGTTAATCTTGTAAATTATGTTATGTAATATAAACTTGTCACGTAATTTAAATCAATTTCGTTTGTGATACAAAAGTGTGTGTAATTCATTAGTAAGAGTATGCTTTTGTTAAAAAGCTGTACATAAAGAAGGTTAAGTCCCCTGATTATAAATATTAAATTGTCTTAGACCATATTTTTATAACTATGCTTTGTGATTAATTTGTTCTAATGAAATGTTTAACAATTCTTAAAACTTTTGTTCAAAATAAAAGTGAACTTGTCAGTTGTGAATGATTGGCCATCTTTTATGATTATGTTCTCACTTTGAATAGCATTCTTATTGTTGATATAAAAACTTTATGGGTGCATATTGTTGCTGGTTATTTTCAGTCAATATCACCACAGCTACATTCCTATCTATCAGAGCGCACGGGAGGTATGGTGGACCAAACAGGCCTTCAGCAACAATATGCCACTCAGTTGGAAGAAAAGCTTAAGGATAGAGATGTATATTGGGAACACAAAATTGAAGAGTTGAAGTTGTCATTAGCTTCAGTTCAAGGTAACCTGCAATACTTTGTATTTGTCTTATAGCTTTAGCAAAAGAAAGTTCTGAACTTAGCAATATTAACACTGAAAAATAGAAGTTTTTATATAAATGCATTTTTTTTTACTTATTAATCTGGAAAACCTCGGGAAGAAGCAAATAGTAAAATTTTTGTTTAGAGAAAAATTATGACATAAAATGAAATCAGATTGATACACTGTTTTGAAAGTAGTTTATTAAATGATGTACCTAATGACTTTGCTTTTATCTTAACCTTGAACAAATTGCAGTTTTTGCTAATGATTGGGTTGAGTAAAAATAGACAATGAAGCAAGACTTTTTGTCAATTTATAAAAATAGCAACAATTCATTTAATCAAATAACGGTTTGATTGTTATCTATACTATCTAAGTATTCAAGCACACTCTTGAAACCGATCGGGAGTGCGAACCCTACTGCTGCTTTACGGGCGAATTTTGCCATAGGTACGACAGTGGTTTCGCCACAATCAAGCGTTAAGACTTTACGCTTTAAGAATATCAGATTTTAAGAATACGAGATTTTTAACCACTAGGCTATCCCTTTTCACGCTTTACGACGTAGAGAATAAGAATCTCGGTGTAGTAGTGTTTAAGGGTATGTATTAAGTTTTATTTATTCTCTTATTTGTGGATTTTTCGATTGATCTCAGGCGAAGAAGCAGTAGCGGCGCAAACAGTGGCACGGACCGCGCAGGCAGAGGCGTCGAAAGCCATGAGCGAGCGCGACACTGCTGTGAAACAGTTGTCTGAGTTGCGGACGAGACTGGCCGCCACTGAAAATGCTCAAGACAGACTCGATGCTATTACAGTAAGTATTTGAATATTACAGTGAGCTCTTCGTCGGTGAGCTGTACAAAGCGTAGGACTTTAAACTTTTTAAATAAATTGATACCAACGTCAGTCGTCACTCACAATACCGAGACTTTTCTATAAGAACTCTAAACTTTTGGAAAATCAACATTTACCTATATACCAATCGTCGTCATAATCAACCCATTCCTGTCCCACACAGTCGAAATGCTTCATTAGCTTAGTTATAATACTAATAGCTTATCAAGTAATTCTTGCCATCCTATTGTTTCGTTGGTTAAAGGAAAGCAATACTTAAATATCATTAAAAAAAATCTTAAAAATATTTTTTTTATTGTGTCTTAAAATAAACGAAAAATAAAATGGATCAGAGTAGATACTTAATTTAATCATAATTAATATATACCTCAATATTGATAAAAAAAAAATTTACTTAAGCATATTATTAAATATTATTTATCACTATCTACTTCTGATCGGTCATCAATTGATTATTAGCAATCCATTATTATCTCCCTGTTCGCCATAGGTCTCCTCTCTGAGATGAGACCACACTCGACAACGCTAGCCAAGTGCGGATTGGCGGCCTTCACATGCGTTTTTAGGGATCTCTCAGGCATGCAGATTACATCGCGATTTTTTCCTTCACCGATTAATAATACTCGATATAACTGATAATTACAATACGCACACAATTTCGAAAAACGAGAGGTGTGTTTCGGGAACCGAGCCCTGATCCATCGATACCAATAGATTACTAGTCATTCGGCCGACATGCCAAAGGTTAAAACGCTGTAGTGCCGGCGCGATACACTCGATACAGGGGTGGCTTAGCCTATAGTGCAGGGTGTGCAATGCACACGGGCGCCGCCGCCGCTTGTACAACAATGATATGACAGAAGCTGCCAGCCAGCGCGGTGGCGGCAGTTATCAAACGCGAGCGCCCTATGGGCGGCTCCTTTATCGACCATTTTGTTCAACTTAAAATCAACCTTATTTCACGTAATTAAAGTTTATACTCGCGTAAGGCGGCATTACTGTCAAAAGCACTTGCCGACGCCCGCCGGCACGCATTCCGTCAACGAGCCGACAATCATTACGAATTCGGCTTTAATACAATATGAAAAAACTTTCTCGTTACGACGGCAAAGTTAATAGTTATAGCCGCGGGAGAGGGGGAGGGTTCAGGCCTAGGTGGCGCCAGGGTTTCATTGCACACGGGGACTACACGAGCTAGAGCCGCCCCTGGTTCCTCAATAGGTCGAATAGTTCAAAACTTACCTATTCACCCTCACACCATCTACATAGAGTCCAACGACAGCCAAAACCATACATCTGTTTGCGACATCGTCTTTTTCAAACAATTTCCTCAAAGCAGGTCTCTCCACGTTGTACAACTCTCTAACATAACGATATTTCAATTGCTCTAGAACATTCCTCGCAGAACACACGGATTTCATGACGTTCGGAAACCGTATTTCGTATGAAATCAATTTCCATAATATCAATTTCATATGGTTGTCTAACCAACCGTCTGGTATTATTCTCTTATTCACAGATTCAATGAAACATCGCTTTACATCATCTGTGGTCCATCTGACATCTGTCAAATCATTGCGACTACCCGCGAATTCAAAGTTTAGCAGCTTGTCGAAATCAAAATTTAAAACGTAGGGATCTATAGATGATTTAAAATTATCTCTTTGATCAATTTCGTCAATTTCTCTTAAAGTGTACGATTTGTTTTTTTTATAATTCTCCGAGAATTTATATTTAAAATCTGTACTTGCTTTATTGTTAGAAATAATGTTTGAAACTTTTAAGGTGCTTGTATCATTACGGTATGGAGTTTCGAATTTTTTACGCTTCTTCGCTTTTGGACAAGAGAGAATCGGACTGCCAGATCGCTTGCACTGTTTGGGTGTGATATCTTTGTGAAAATCTTCAGAGTGTAAAGTTTCTTGGAAATTATTTATCAGTTGGGTGCTTAGAACGTTGTCAAAATTAAACAGATTCTTTATCGTCTTAGCGTCAGAGGCTTTATTTAAGTCTGTGTTGCATTCATTTTTATGTTTCAAGTTATCTAAGTCAGTGAATGACTGTCTTGATTTATTTGGCGATTCGTCAGTTATTTTGATGGAGTTTCTCGTACCTGTTTCAACACCGAAATCAACAGGCACTTTATTGTTGTCACAATCATCTCTGGCGCTTTCCTTCCTTATATTTATTAATTTATCGTCTAACTTATTTTTATTGCTTTGAAGATTTAAGTTAAAATCATCGAATATTTTCCGACTCTTGGCTATAGCTTCATCTGATATTTTTACACGTTTATTACTTGCTGTTTTAAATCCTTGAAAATTTGCTGTCTTTGCTTCGGTATTAGAATTTTTACTTGAATTTTGGACAGTATTTTCAAAATCAACAATAGTTGTAAACAAGCTTTTGTTGATATTACTAATAACATCAATATCCTGAAAGATCTTCCCAGTCTTTAGAAGAGCTTCTTTAGAAACTTTAACATCTTTATTTGTAGCTGTTTTAAATCCTGGAAAAGCATCTTTAAATGCAAAATTATTTGGTACTTCCTCATCCTCATTATTTTTTGTTTGCAAAACAGGGTATTTTGAAATCTGTATGGTTTTATTACTTTCAGTTCTAAACTCTTGAAAAGCTTGAAACACATGGTTACCTTTCATTTTTATTGTATTATCATTCGTTTTGTTATCTTTATTATGATTACAATTACTTTCTGCATTTGTTTCTTGAAACATATGTTTACAACTTAAAAGATTCTTTTCAGTATATTCCACTGTTTTATCAGGTGACTTGCATCTTCGAAAATATGATGTTGATCCTAAATTATCACCGTTTTTATAGCAATCCGTATATTTTTCACCACTGTTTATATCACCGGGTTTCTCAATTATATCACTTATAATATCAATACCTTGAAATACTTTATTCGTTATAGCAAGAGCTTTCTTAGAAATCCTAACAGGTTCATTATTTGCAGTTTTAAAACCTCCAAAGGAAGGTGTACGTTGAATCTTTATATCATCATTCATTAAAATAACATTCTCATTCGAATTATCACTATTTCGTGTTGCATTGCCTTTATAAGAGCTATTTGTAACAATGTCTTGAAATATATTTCGCGTTCTCAAAAGTGCTTCCTCAGATACTTCAACCATTTTATTACTGGCAGTTTTAAAACCTTGGAAAATAAAGGATGGATCTTTGCTTCCAAAACCAAAAGGTTCATATTTGTTAGCACATTTATCATATTCATTAATACTATCAAAAATATTCGTGTTTTCATATAATGTTGCATTGCTATTTTTAGGTTCTAAAACGCCTGAATAAATTTTTGTCTCACTTCTCTTGCTCATCAAGTCTAAAGGTTTAACTTTGAGATCAATGGAAGTTTTTGATTTTGGCAGTATGGAAAATCTGTTTTTATTAATTAGCTCTATCTGTTCAACAGCCGATTTTTTCATAAACTTGAAGACATTTTCATTTATATGACTAAAGGCATCTTTAGTGTTTAAGTGTTCACTTTTACAGTGTTTAGAAAGGTGTGTTGGTTTTGATATGAAATTTTCTTTACAATGATGCTCAACATTGGTAACATAAATTTCTTGAAACATAACACTCTTTGGTATTGTTAATGCTCCTTTAGATATCTTTATTTCCGTATTATTAGTAGTTTTAAATCCTTCAAAATCGGAAGTGTTCGATGGATTATGTAAGTTTTTCTCATATTCATTATTATTACTTATTCCAGGATCAAAACTAACATTTACAACAACTTTATTGATATTCACGATATCTTTAAGAATATGTCCAGATCTTTTTAAAGCAGCTTCAGATATTTTGATCTTTTTGTTACTTGCAGTTTTGAAACACACAAATTCTGAAGTATCACTTACAAATAGCTTCTGCTTATTTTCTTCTTCTATTGATTCATTTTCAAATTCTTGTAAGAGTGTTTGATCTACAATATTTAGGTGTTCTTCATGATACATATTTTCATCATTAGCTAAAAAATTGATGTCCTTAGAACAAGGCTTGGCATTTTTAGTATTCAATTTACGTTCAATAGCAAGATTTAGTACATCATTTTTTGAAGTACTATCAGTAGTTTCATAGTTTGAGTTGACATAAAAATCTGCCCTGTCCTTCGAACGAGTTACATCCTCTTCAATATCGATATCAGCTACTTCGGTTTCAAAATCTTTAAAAATATTCTTTGAATGTTGAAAAGCCTTTTCTGATATTTCAATAGATTTGCCATTAGCAGTTTTAAAACCTATTAACTCAGGTCCTTTTATGGGTTTTGTATTCACAACATTTTCTGCACAATTATTTAGTTTTCCATTCACCATATTAGTATTGTCTCTATGAGATATTATATTACGTAGCAAATTATTATTACGTATATAACTTTTGGTATCACAAATGTCTACTAATTCAGTATATGTTAAACCACTTTGTTTATCCACATCAAGAAAACTACTTTTCGCTTTCTCAAAGGAACCCTTAGATATTTGTATGGTTTTATTACTACCCGTTTGAAAACCAACAAACATTGTTTTTTCATTATCAAATTTTTCCGATACATACGAAGTTGTCAAAGCACACGTCATTGGCAAAGCATCAACACTACGATACAAATACTCATTTTCTTCATCGCTGCTAAATAGAATCTCATCTTCTTCAAAGATCGATTTATTTTCTACGCATTTATTTACAGCACCATCTTGACTCTGACTAACTACCAATGTTTTCGCTTTATTTATAGTCGACATACCTTTATTCCCTTCAAGCACTGGACTGTGCCTGGCCCTAGTTTGACCTAGAATAGGTATTGTATTAGTTTCTATTACTAATTCCATATTCATAATCTGAGAGTTTATCAAATGCTTTGCAGTTTCAAAATCTGAATTCTCTTCAATAACAGGCATCGCTAATGATTCAAACTTTTCGAATGAATCTAGAGCAAATACTAATGGAGAGGGATTAGACTTTCTTTGTGCTTTAAAGTGATGAAAAACAGGGCTGATCGGAAATTCTTTATTTTCATGTAGACCGTTTCTTGTTTCTGAGTCTGAGGTGTCATCAAAGATGTGCAGAAAATTATTTTCTAAACTCAAAGTAACTTCTCGACTAATTTTATTAGTGGAATTATTTTCTTCCTTATGTTCTATGTTTAAATCGGAACAAGCATGACTATGGTCACCCTGTATCATTTTTGTATTTGAAGAATTGATACAATTATTATTATTACTAACACAACTGTTACCAACAATATTTTCATGACTATGCACTACACATCTTTCGTTATTTACTTCAAAATCCTGTATATCTGCAGCTATAAATTTATTTTTACTTTTATTCTTTAACTGTGTTTCTTGATGTCCATGGTCTGGAATAGTTTCTTCAATCACTTTTGTCAATTCTTTTTCAGTCATAATATTTGGTTGTAATGTTTCTTTATTACCGCTTGTTGAATCATTATTGTAGTAAGAAGATTCAAATTCTCTACAGATATCTGTATTTATTTCATCCATACCTTCAGATACATTTTGCTTACTGTCTTCAATTACTTGATTTATGTCTTTATTACCTCGTGATTTAAAAAATTCTTTGAACTCTGCAACACCTTTATTATCTCCAATATCGATTTCTGCATCTACATGACATGTATTGGCAACAGTTTCTTCTTTAGCAATCTTGTCTTCTACCCCATCACATTTATGACTGAAAGTTGTCTCAAATTCTTGTGTCATCCCTCTGTTCACGTCATCCATAGCTTGGACACTGTCAACAAATTGTATGAGTTGTGTGTCTGACACACATTGTGTATCAAATTTGTTAGTATGCTTTGGACGTTGTTCCTGAAATGGTAAAAAGGTAAGCTGTATGTTTATTTTCTTCGTTGTAGAATAAGATGCATCTGTGGTGCCACCTTCATCATAACACTAACCACTATCAAATCATGTAATCATTTATCATTTATGAAATAATTGCTTGTTGCAATCTTTACCGGGGAAATGCACTTTGTGACCATATCACAAATCACAAGGTGCCAGATGAGAAGCAGTTCATGAAAACTTCAACTTAGTATAAGGCCAGCTTGACACTGAAAGCACAAGGAATTTGATTCTACATGTAGTTTGATGTGGATATCCATCATCTGTGGTAAACATGACTGAACAGGTGGCTGGCATGCTTGTTTGCTATTCTATAACATAAAATAAAAATGTGGAACTATCAAGCGTCCAGGTTTCCTCACGATGTTTTCTTTCACTTTACCGGTGATTTCTAATGCAAATTTCTGTGTCGCTAATTTCCATAAGCGACGGTAACCACTTACCATTAGATGATCTGTGTGCTAGTAACATTTTGAAATATCCCCATACTAAATTAAATGCGAGATTCACTTACTTCTTGCTTGTTTAAAACATAAATATGTACGAAATCAGATGTTCTCGGCACCGTTTTACAATAGACTTGTTCTTTTTTTGAACAGTCTGCTTTCTGCATATCCCTCAGCTGCCGCGAGACATGCAAAATAACATCTTGAGGTTTTAAATTTTTGGAATATTTACAAGTATGTCTATCGGGAACGTCATATATAGCTATAGGTTTCTTTTCACTGAATGTCTTTAGGATAGCTTCAAAACTGTCGACTTCGTTTGCACTATTGTCCATTTTAATTATGACTATATTCAGGATATAATAATATTACCGCCAGTAAACAAAGACGGACCCAATACAATGATTCAATTCTATCAGGTTTTGACCAGACGTCAACTTGATAGGACGAACAGTGCAGTGAATACGGCAAAGGAGAAGTAAACATAGGGTTATCGAAATAATTTATTTATAAATGAATTGCTATAAAATTATTTAGTAATAGTTTGCAAAAAACTGTATGTTTATTGAATTAATAAGATTTAGTTATAGTTTCACATAAGAGTCTCCTATAAATAGTTTTAAAATGGATTTGTAAATCAAAATTAATTAACTGACAACTGAAATGCGTGTAACGTATCGTCTCGAAAGTAAATAAATGACAAGCCGTCGTACGTACCTACTGATGGCGCTGCTTTTCTTGATGTGTTAGCAAATTGTCTTTTAATTACGAAATGTCAAAATGGCTAGATTGATCTATGTTTATTGTTACACGCGAAGTTAAATAGTGTGTTTGTGCTGTTATAGTGACGATGTTGCATAACACCGACCCGTTTGGGTCGTCGGAAGCCCCAATAAACATGGGCGCCCCAGTAAACATGAATGTCAGTGGGCCTCTCAACATTCCTAACGGATACAGTAATCTCGGAAAATCCTCCCACGAAACTCCACAGAGCTCTGCGCACTACACTATGCCTAGTTACGCAAACTATGGCCATTCTTTAATGAGCCCGCATTCGTCAATGCATCCGTTTCAGAATTACCAGCCGAATGTTTTTCAAACGTCCTTTACCACACATCACAGTGCTCCATCTATACACGAATCGAGCTGGCAACATGGTCTTCTACCCATGAACTTGAACACACAAGCTGACAGCAGCTCTAACGTAAACTTTTACGACCGAAAAGATATATCGCACGGTGATTTCAGAGATTCAAGTCTGCTTAACAAGAGTGTACCTCTAAATGTGCCGCACGTTTACCCTAAACCCTACAAAGAATCTGTTATTCATTCTAGCTACCAAAACTTCCAAATTCCCAGTGCTTTAAGCCATTGCGACAACAACATGGACTTAAGCATGAATAGGGCACTGAAACCAGAATTACGAAGCTATAATCTAGACATGACCCATAAATCGCCTGCTCTAGATGAATCGCGACGTCGAAGCTTGGAAAACACAGTCAAAATGATAGAAAACATCCTTATCCACAATCCAACAAGCTACAACAAATACCCACTGCCATCCCTGTCGAGACCCGAAATCACTCAGTCAGTAATTCATTCAACAAAAGAAATGGAAATAGACAAAAATGTATTCAACGAAACGGCTACATACAACGAAACCAAAGCTCAAGAGCCACTCAAGATTAACGAGGAAGAGGAAATTGAAGCAGTGAACGTGAGAAAGAATGATGACACAAACAGCAAATCAATATACAGCTGCAGTACAGAAAACAGCATTGAGAGCGAGGTGAACAGCGACGAGAGAAATAACAACCTAGCAGTATCTGAAAATGAGAACAACGAAGCCAGTAACATTGAGAGTGCTGAGAATCAAGTTGAAAAAGTTGTTATAAAAATTGAGCCAGAAACCAACGATACTGATTCAGATTCGGAGGATGTGAAACCATTGATAACGATTGATGTGCCCAAAAACCCTCTGGAGATCACTGAAGGCACAGACGTCTCGCAAGGTGATGGCTTAATTGAAGTCAAAATAGAACAATTAACGAGCTGGGTGGATTTGGAGTACGGCAAACCGTTCTTAAAAGACACATTCGGTGTAACCCACGTTGGACCAAATGGTACAATTATAGATTCTGATATTAGTGTCACCACAGCCGAGAAGGATTGTATGACAGGTGAATAATTTATATTTATAATTAAACAAATAACGCTACACACTTGTAGCCCTGCACTAGGCCCTGTTTGGTGGGTGCAGTGGACACAGATCTGGATCAGATACAGATATTACATTAACATTTATTTAAAAGTACACAATACATACTAATATAAACTCACGCCTATCTCCCAGGCCTGTATTGGGGTAGGTAGAGACTGAAGATTGCCAAATGCTACTCCTAATTTGGCCCTTGACCATTAGGTCGCCAATATGGT
>DWKW01002514.1:0-10953 GCA_018250115.1 Doberes anticus
TCATCGTCAGAATGTGTCCCTCCACTGCTGGAGATAGTCCTCCTTCAAGGTACGCTACCACACACAGTCTCCCGCAGTCAGCATCCACCCGCTTCCAGCCACGCTCTATAAATCGTCGATTCAACGAGTCTGAGGGCGTCCTGCACCATGTCTACCAGTCCAATCGCCACTCCAACACTCTCCTACCCTAGAGGTTGGCAGTTCCACGTCGGATCAGCTCAGCCCACTGTCACGCCAGCTTGCTTCAGCTTCTTACAACTAGGTTGAGTACTTTGGTGTTTTCGCCGATTTTTTTCGTTTCGGACCATATTCGGTGGAATTACCCAACATAACTCGCTGAGAGAATCTAAACTTGTGAACTGGGTCCTCCAGTGATGAGGCCATTATGACGATGTCGTTGACAAATGTAATATGTGAGATGTTCTCGCCATAGACAATAATATCGTAACTCTTCCAATTGGGCGTCTTAAAAACTTCCTCCAGTACACTGGTACCTACACAGCTTCAGAAACAAAACGTCTCCCTGTATGACCCTACTTTGCGGCTAAACGGGCGTTGTCTGCTCATGTTGTACTTGGACAGTTATTATCACAGCAGCATACAAATATATCGATACAGCATACCAGTCGATTTGAGATCGCTGTAAGGACTCCAGGACCGCCTAGGTTTGATGGTAGTCGAAGGCATTTTAATAATCAATAAACGCAAGGCACAGTGTCAGGTTTTATTCATTAGTCTTCTATACAATCGGCCTTAGCCTACTTATATGATCGACAGCAGGTCTTGTAGCCTTTTCGAAAACTGATCTGTTCCGGAGACTTTAATTCGTCAAGCCTACGAGAGAGACGATTAATTACCTTTTTCTTCTTATCTCATTTTGCTGTTTGCCTTCCTGATCTTTACAGCTTCACCGAGGCTATTGCGCTGATCTGGAGGAACTTACTCATACTTATATTGAGTGAGGGAGGGGTGGAAATGGGATACAGCGACCGGAGCCTAGGACGTCTCCTGTGATACTCGTCCTCTGCTTAGTTCGACACAGTGTCTGTTCCAGGGCTACGACGGAGCATAATAATATGATCTATCTTTTTTATGGAACCTGCCTAATACTTATAGTAATAGTTCTCGGATGAAATAACAGACTCACGCAGAGAAGCACGTTCCTTCTTTGGCGAATTTGAGTTGTTATCTACAAAATTTACAATCTGAATAAAATTAAACTGATCAACTAATCAGAAGTCACTGATAACAGGGATTCCCGCGTAGGTATTGGTAACATTCGATTTAATAGTTCACTTATTGTTGATGTTTTATATATGATTTTAAATAACGGTTGAAATTATCCATTCTGGCACATATTGTTAGTAACCTTCGTCACGTGTATCAAACACAAATAGACACGAACACAAACTTCTAGATCGAGAAAAACCATTTAAATACAAAATCAAACTATTTGACAACGGAATTTTGTGCAAAATGTATTACTATCCGTAAAATATGTAACCATAGTGGTTACGTGCTATCAAACTTCTTTATATCCCATGTGTGCTTACATATACTCGTACATTTATATGTTCTTACTTATAAGTTTGACTTTTGAGTGACTGTAGGTTGTAGAGTTGAAGTAAATATTGTTTATCTTGAAACGATTTATTAGCGAATGCTTTACAATTTATAAGGTATGAGTTATATTTCCAACACTCACACATGTATCCCGCTCGTCTTACATTCACATTCGCACCTTTCCACAATACTCTGCTTGAACATACCGCCCAACAAAGGACAGAATCTTTTAACAATACCAAGTACAATTTAAGTGTTCATCGTAGAGACTAATACTTAGCTAGTACATAAGAGAATGTCACAGTATTATAAATTAAATCAAACACTTGACTTCGTTATTTTGAGTTTCTTGTACTGTGCTAAAAATAATCAACGCCGGGCAGGTATTTAGAGCACATCCTTCATAACTTCGATAATCATAATTTGAGAAAACTCATCCACGCTTTGCAATTGCATTTGATGGTGGTAGAGTCTGTCGGAGTATGTCGAACGTTCGCCTGCGGCGGCACCACCGCCGCACCTATTTCTGCCGTAAAGCAGCAGAGTAAGAACTGCTGTGTTTCAGTTTGAAGGGTGTGGTTAGGCAGAAGACACTGGACAGGAGACATTCCAACTTAGTCCTCAGGAGTAGCAACGCTGGTTGCGTACAACCTCAGATATGACTTCCGTCCTAGTTGAGTTTTGATGTGGATGTCCATGGGCCGCAGTGATCACTTATCATCAGGTGGCTCGCATGCTCTTTTTCTATTCCGCCTGAATAAAAAATAAAAAAAAACGTCTCGTCCGGGCAGATCAAAACTGCTAGTTAGGCAAAAATATTTTGCGAAGGTAATTGAGCTGTGAGTCGCGTAGGCATAATATAAAATTAATTTTGGGGTTAATACATTTATAATCTTTAGATAAATAACTGTTGAATTATTTATGCAGCATGCTTAATCTTTGATATTTACCCGGTGGGTGCTCACCTACGTTCCAACTCGGGCCGAAGTTTCAGGCACAGCTTCGCTCTTGCGATTCTGACAACCACGTCGTCCCCCAAGCCATTGGTGGGGTACGGAATTGTAACTGACACAAGACGGGTATTCGGACTGGATATTCTCTGTGACGGGAATAATCAGATGTGCCGTCATCCGAAGTACGAAGCACGATGCTGAGGGGCATACATTTGGCAGTTTACATACGTCCGTCCACCCTACCAAAAAGAATCGTTAACTGGAAAGCCTTGATCCCTTGATCATTGAGAACCAGAGAGGACCCAATCTAACAGGAAAACCGCGTAACGCGTAACTGACGCTCATCCCGGAGTGCTCGGATGTTATAGTGCATTGTTTTTAAGCGATATAAAGAAGTGAGCTATCTTTTCAGCCTCGATCGTTACCCGCACAAGGAAGTCTTGTGGGGAATTTCATGCATGGCTAAAGGCAATGCCACGAGTGTGCATTATTTGTTTGATCAATACTTTATGAAATATGTCAGCCCAACCACCTAGCGAAAAAGTTATTGATGCTTTTTCCCCAACCATACAAAAAAACGTCGTTAAAAGGGAAGCCTTAATCCCTCCGGTCATTGAAAATTAAATTTTGTTATGTTACATTGCTACAATATGTATTATCAAATATTATGTATTGTGAGATAATCATCTGTATTTTTTATTATCTCTTAAAAACAAGGTCGTACGCAGTCGAGACGTCGATTGATTATGGCCGTTAAATGATATTCGAGGCCACTACCGCTTTAAAAGAAAGCGACGGACGCAATAAAACGAGGGGTTCCCCTACGCCAGGACGGAACACAGCGACGCGGACGCTACGTGGAAACAAATTTGACCGTGACGTCATTGCACTGACAGACGCTGTGCTGAATTTCCTGATGCTGGGCCGTTTGTAAAAATGTATAAAAAGAAAATTCTTAGAATAATCTTATGTTTTTGTACAAAAAAAAATTCCACTAAAACCGCATCTCACGAACGGTCAAATCGGATCGACAAATGATTTGTTAATAGATGCTAATAAATATTATTCGGCATTAATCCAATTTCGTAGGAAATGCTTGACATAAGTATGTGGTCTGAGTGTTTGTGTGCTTGTTTCTGGGTGTGAAAATGGCATGGTACCCATTATACATGGGATCCGAATATGGCGGGTTATTCATAATAATTATGATTTTTTTTAAATATGAATAATAGTAATAACCATCTGTTTTACCATTACATTACTTACATTATGTGATATATCTAGAAATAAATATGATACTATGTATTTATTATTTCTACGTTGTTCAAACTGATTTGACGTAGCTTTGAAGTTCAAAACAATAAAAGGCAAGATAAACGTAAACTATCAATATTTGCCGCTAACGCGACATTCCTTAATATGTGTCATGATAATCATATTAATTTTTCTTATCACCGGTCTTAATCTAAAGTCCAACGTGTGACAATTTGTTGGGCACTTGTTTCTTTTGGAAAGTTTTTAGAGGATCTTCTGTAGAGCTCGATTGTTTTACGAGTCCATTCGGTTTCAGAGATGAGACAGATAAGTTTGGGCCAGTCCACCACGCTGGCCAAGTGCAGATTGGCGGTCTTCACATCCCTTTGAGAACATTTCCTCACGATGTATTCGTTCACCGTTAAAGTAAGTGATCATTAATTTCTAATATACGTATACAATCGAAAAATTTGAAATTTTCCGTCCTACCATATCAATAATAAATAACGTTTCACACCTATAGCCCCGGGTAAATAGCTCCCAATAAATATAGTAGGATTTAACCTGAGTCGTGAGACCCAGACCAGGTACAGAAATATAAACTCATCATTAAAATTTCTGCCCTGCTGGGAATCGAACCCAGAACTTTCCAAACGTCGACTACGGCGGAATACGATTCGTCATAATAATATGCATTCAGATTCAACTGGACATCAATTTCAACCGAACTTTTTCAGTGATATAAGTAAAGATCGTGGTAACTGAACTGACTTTATTCAGCCGGTACTCTTTTCCGGCATAAGTATCCAACGCTGAGAAAGTGATCAAAAGCTACAAACAGATTCACTATGTTCATAGAGTTAACATCGTTATAATGATTAAAAAAAAAAATTATGTTTTATGCTGCGATTTGATTAATTATTTGAAACAATATGCAATGTTTCTGTTTTTAATTATCGTGATATGTTATCAACCTTCCGTGTACATTCATAAATTAATACAACGCACCGTTATCCTAGAGATTAAATTATCGCAAGAAAAAAAAAATTCATACGTCCAGGTCCTTCAGAGAATGAAATTATAATATTTTACGAAATTCATTTCTAAATTTATCAATTTAAAAATCAACGCCAAACATTTAATTTGCCTTACCCACTTTACCTACTTCATAATCAGTCGTGTGCTATAAATAGTGTGGTACATTGCAAATAATACATACTGACGATAAACGACTACTTTATATTTTTACTGTTTTAAACTTTGCCTACATAATATATTTTTTCATTCCATCAATTTTTGATCCATTAAAATTCCGCGGCTAAAAATCAATCCCTAGTTAGTTTTATGGTAGTATTAATTAATAACGGGGTTGTTAGTTAATTTGTAATACAAGGTACGACTTTTAAGCTTTTTCGTTTGAGGAATTTTACTGCTTTTCGAAGTGGTTTTTAATTTTATTATGGAGTCGACTGTATTACGACGTATCTGGAGTACGACGAATCTGGATTACGACAAATCTGGAGTACGTCGAATTCGTCATACGACGAATGCGGAACAAACGATTTTAAATACGTAGTTTAGTTGGGGCCCTAGTTTATTTTTTACCCCAGGGCCTTTGATTACCTAGCTACCACTGCCTACGTTCCTCTAACGTTCCTCTACGTTCGTCGCAACTTGACCAATTTTAGCTTCGAACCACCAGCATCTTTGAAGTGCTTCGGGTGGGAAAGACTTGTGTAGGTTTTGTCTCAATGTCTCTCAATTCTCAGGAGTAACAACACATCCACCTATGACCTCGCATAGAACTTCTATCGTAGTTGAGGTTTTATATGGATGTCATTGGATCACTTAACATCAGGTGGCCTGCATTCTCGATTGCTTTTCTATGAATATACGAAAATAGTTATTTTATCGTCCTCGAGATATCTATAGATAATATCTATATACCTTACTTACTAAGTTATAAACTAAGTATATTGGAATACTCCCTCTTAATCTTAATAAGACCTTGTACTTTTCCGCCCTTATTACCACCGTACACCGTATCCTAGTAAATTAAAAGAGATTAAATTAAATAATATAATTACATGTCTACATAAACATACTTATTCTTTAAAACTAGTGTTAAATGACATGCACGACCTTTAGAACCAAAACAACACTCGTCGCGATCTAACCAACACAGTCAGACTATTATGTAGGTTCACACATACTTCAAATAAGTATGAACACACAAAAACAAGCAATCATCTATTACCATGTAATAATCAATCATATACCAACATAATCAGAACAAATGAGAGTATGTACTTATATTTATCATTAATTTTCACTTATCAGTCAAAATTTTATCATATAAAGAGCGGACTACAGTACGCATTGATGTGTTATGTTACATACTTAGGTACATTGGTCGTCTGAGATATTTCAATGTGTGCAAAATGGCAGAAGTTTATCAAAGTTTACGTCCGTCAGTTCGAGCCGTATACAACGAAGCCAGTCGCGCTCACGACAATACACAGAGACGTTGTCCTCAGTCGCGTAGCAATTGACGTCACCAAGCCGCGGACTTTTAGTGTGTGCGATGTGGTCGCAGCGGGAAGGCGACCGGCACGAGGATCGACCTCCCCGAGTCAGTAACAACTCGGAGGTGGTGATCATGGATGAGCGTCCCATCACCACCATCAGCGAGTCGGTGCTACCCTGCGGATCCAACTTGAACGTGACCAAGTCCTCGAAGGTGCACATCGGACCAAAGTTCGTGTCTGTAACGCAGAACGTCCAGAACAAAGAAATCGTCTTAGGTATTTCTTCCTTTTCATTATCTCCGTTTATACTTTTCCTCTTTGTTCGTAAGAAGATATCAAATTAATATTAAAATAGCTGTTGGCGATCGTATGACTAATGTATTGTTGCTGGCGCGCTACGACTCAATTGAAGTTTGCGATGTATATGTTTTCCTTGTGGTCGTGAAGCTACGTGCATTAAAAAAAATAAGTTTTAGGTAGTTAGGTTCTTTTTAAGGTCTTTTGTCCTAACACGTAGCATATCATATTCATATAATTTTAAATAGTTGTAGTATGTAATATTTAGGACGGTGGCACTTTTAAACAAGAAAACAATATCACGATCCTGTGTCAAACCGGACCGTACGTACAACTTTACCAAAACATCCAGTTTTTGACCAAAAATAACAATTTATCTTCTAAAAAATACCACTTTACTGTTTATAATTTGTAAATAATATTTCGTTTACTTCTTTCTACATATATGTTTTGATACTTCACTCACTACTCTACTATTAAATTTACCTTTAACTCCTGAGTTATTTAAAGTAATTTGTTTGAATGTAAATCCAAGGGCAATTTTCAGCAAAATATTTTCTCGTAGTAGATACTTAAATTTAGCGTTCCGTCTTGAAATAATAAGTAAGTTATAAACCTGGCCAGTTGCAAATGTAAGATAAGGATGATTGTTATCGATGTATTATTTTCATCGCTAATCCCGAATAATGGTTTTTTTGTAGCTGATAAACTGTCGCGAGAATGCATTCTTTAGCGCTGCTTTGTTGCCGTTATCGTTCATTATATATATTCATATTCAAATTGCCACGCATACAATTTGAAAAGGTTATTTATCAATAAGCCTGTTCTTGACGCATACGACATTCCTTTAAGTTAACATGAGAGCTGCACATGAAAATCACTAATGTACGATATACAGAAAATCAATTATCTAATCTTAAAATTATTATCTTGGGTGTAGTTTACAATTTATTGCTATTTACAGTATCAATAATTTAATTACAATCACTATGTGGTACCTACCTTTTATTTACGTACTAAGCATAAGCCGCTAGCATAATTCTGCAAGTGTAATTTTTGCGCTATATTTATTTATTTACGAATGTTTTTTATGTTAATCTTTCTTATTAGTCTGTACCATCGGTGCAACAAAGTCACAACAATTCATTTTGTAATTTTGCAGGAGAGGAAGTCTTCTTTAAGCATTTATATTCGTATTACACAATGACTGCCTATAGTTAATTTAAAATTCCAATAATATTTCCCAAAAACATACCCATCCGATTATGAGACGGACATTTTGAACACCATACCATACAGGTCATCAAACTACATTAGTAACGATTTCTTTGATATCAATATGGTAAACACATGCAAACTAATGCATCGTTTGTACCAGCTACTAAAAATCCCTAAAGCGATAAAGAGTTAAGTTAACTTCATAGCCTGAACATTTTCATTATAACGTCCATTATTTATGTTCACTGTTATCAGTAAACGTCGTATAGACCTCCATGTCGTATGCATATAAGCTAAATCTATCTTGTCATACATTTTTTTCGCACCGATGCTATTAGATGTTTTTTAATGTAAATCACCAACTATTTACACAGCTTGGCTGACTGGCTAACAAATCAGCATCAATCGAAAAGAATTTAAAAAAAACATGTGATGTGTTAACCTCTGGTTGACAGATATATTATATTAGTTAGGTGGTCAAAAATATCCTCAACGTACAAACATGGCCCCCTGGCAATTTTTTATAATAACTAGTTATAAAAAATTGACCTTTTGCCTTCACATACACTCCAAAAACCATTGAAAATGAAACAAAATTCACAATCTGAAATTTCAAATTTCATTGGAGACAATCTCTACTCTGTGCGACTGTGGTAGTGCGTATACCGTTTTTTTAATTAACTTGATGTATTTCTAACTCATTATTATATAAAAATATTCGCTTTTTACACTCCTTCTTCGTACAAACTTTAACTGTATCTTTCAAACTCCCGCGTCATTTTCGTAAAAAGGAATACCTATAAAGTTTTTACTTCACGTATTATTATATAGATATAGATAGATATATAATAACAGTTGTATTTCCTAGAATATAGCATGTTTTATAGAATTATTTAGCAAGGCTATAAGTTTAAGCGCATATTTTATGACAACAACTTCTCAGTCGGTCGTAACTTTTAATGTAGGTACCTACATGACAATTCGTGTTAGATGCTCAAATCCATTCAGTGATGTGAATGTGACTAAAGATTCATAATTATCTCGGGAATTGTCTTATTTCTGAATAATCATCGACACGCAGGGAATTCCGATTCAGGATTTATTTGCATTATAAATACGAGTGGTATGAAATTACAATCGCCAAGTCAGATAACACGTAAACATACAGAGGTCAATTAGTTATCTGTGAGTCTCCAATCCCGAGAAGCTGGAGGTACATCGACGTCACAACAAGATATAAATCTGATCATACATATAAAATTGTAATATCCGTCTGTGATATTGAAAGGACTGTTTTTGATGGGCATATTTACACAATTTCGAAACCGAAAATATATCTAGACCATGGTACTATAATTAACATCATCCTCTAAGGGTGTCACGTAGGGAAAGAAAATAATATGTGTGCATAATTATTTTCATCTCATGAACTTGAAGTTCTAGATGTTTTAAAATATTGATAATGATACTTATACGTATAAGCAGTTTTTCTAAATACATATCCTAAGATTTCAAAATAGGAGATGAACGTTTCTACGTACCTACTTAACACTAAATATTACTAACCTAACACTAAATATTTATACAATTTTATAATATTTTTGGATTTACTTGACCTAATTTGGCATTACTACGTAGTGCGCAGTAGTATAGGTACACTATGAACGTAATGAGCCACATATTTCATTATTTATCAAAACTCATATACCTTAAGGGCGAAATTAAAGGCGTCTTTATGCAGTTACGTGATTCATTTACAATACAATTATTTTTCTTCAAAGGGTATACTTAGAGGAATAGACATAAAAATAGGTAATTAGGTAAAAAGTTTTGAAGTACGAAGGGAATGTTATTTATGTTGCTATTGTTATTTTTAATATAAAACAACAGAAAATACATATCCCATATTCCACTTGCACTTTTGCACTAGTTTACAATAAAACATCGCAAACGTAAATCGGAGAAATTTAAAGTACTTACAAAAGATCGTTCCTATATTCTTCTTGCTGTTCATTGAAATATGCTACGATAAGTACACTAAGAATTAGTCAAGCACTAAATCTCAGTATTGTTACTTCGATTTCTTCTATACTTCCTCCTAGATTGTATCGAAAAAAAAGTCTTTACACAATTTCGCTAGTTTCTTTATAAATGGTCTATTATGGTCTGTTTTATGAAAATGTGTGAAAGTATTTCAACATTGTACATCTATTTATACGTAGGTACTATTATAAAATTGTAACGGGACTGTATTTGTAAATTGATGATGATTTATTTAAACTGAAATGAAATGAAAAGTTAGTGATAGCCTAGTGGTTAAGCATTTAGACCCCGCTATGGTGGGTCGATTTTCAAATCCCGGCGCGCACCTCTGTTTCTCGAAATATTATCTATTCGAAATTTTTGTAATATTATGATTATATTATGATTAAATATCGCTTTAACGGTGAAGAAAAACATCGTGAGGAAACCTGCATACCTGAGAGTTCTCCATAGCGTTCTCAAAGGAATATGTATACCTATCTGAACCGGTGTATCGTCCTGAAACGTTAAGTTTATGACGTCCGTGATCAGTGATCGAGTAACGATGACGAGCCGATTCGGAAAAACACAACTTTCTTGAAATTTTTCATGTCCTGTATCTCTGTCATCGTCTTTCGTTATTATACATAATTATACATATATTTATGTTGTTATCTGAAATAATGGATTAGGTCGGAGAGAAAACTTTTCCTATCTAGTACTGGTAGTATGAACGAACCAAAAAGGGTTATAGTGTTTGTACATGGCTGGTTACATCATTGAAAAGGTGACATTGTGAATCAAAAGTAAATAAACTGTTTCCCGCTGTTATTCAAATGATTTTCTGCCGAAGACATCATGTCTCCTTAACGATTCTCTACTAAAAGATGTTTATTTCATTTCGTTGTAGAAGAGTAGCAAACGAGCGTGGACTGTTAAGTGATCCCATGGACATTCACGTTCAACATCAAATAGATTTGAAGTCCTATTTTAGATCGTAAGTTGGAACGCCTTCTGTTCAGTGTATTCTGCATTATCACACCCTTCAAATCGAAGTTCAGCATCGCTCACACTGCTGCTTTACGGATGAAATAGCAGTAGTGGTGGTGCCAGCGTAG
>DWKW01002515.1:0-10952 GCA_018250115.1 Doberes anticus
GAGTGAGATCCATTTTCTGGTATCCTAACACATGTGAACATAACGCACTGGGCAATGTATTTTAAGAAAAGTTGTATGTATAAACAAGCATGTGTTAGGAATTAAGAAATAAAGTTTTTATTATTAATATTATTATTATAAATTATTTAAAATATTTCATCACTAGCTGTTAGAGATCCACTGCTGGACATAGACCTACCCTAATCAACGCCACTCCGTTCAATGCTGCGCCTTCTGAATGCAGCAGTTTCTTGCTGTTTTCTTCAGGTCATCAGTCCGTCTGGTCGGAGGGCGCCCTCTACTGCTTTTGCCGAGACGTGGTCGCCATCCGAGGACTTTCTTTCCCATCGGTTATCGTTATTATTACTTAAGGCCATCGATATCGGTCCTCAATGAAACTAATTTGAGCAGGTTGACTACAAAACCGCTGTTTTTTTAGTCGTTTCTTTAGCTTTAATGATGGTGGTAGAGTATTATGTCGAAGGTTCGCCTGTGGCGGCACCACCGCCGCACCTATTTCTGACGTAAAGCAGCAGTGTGGGAACTGCTGTGTTTCGATTTGAAGGGTGTGGTTAGGCAGACGACACTGGACGGGAGGCATTCCGCCGTAGTCCTCAGGAGTAGTAACCACACACTACCTCAGGTGGATATCCATGGGCTGCAGATACTACTTAATAACAGGTGGCCAGATAAAAAAAGGACTGTGCATTGAAATAATTGACCGAACATGGAACCGATCAGTTCTAGCAGTTTAAAGGCCGTCAGTCTTTGTCGGCGGTTCCGTTCCTACATTGGCATTGAATTCGGCGTATTTCGTAACCATTGTCGATCATATTTTTCTTTAGTAGCATTCCAAATATCAAAGTAACACATCCAGTCATAAAGTCTATTTCATCATGGTTAAAATTTATTTTGTGTTGTACTTATTTCAGTGTCTTGATCTCTTATTAATTATGATAATACCCTTAAAATACTCTTGCTTTCTTTTTCATCCAGTGTAATAGTAAATAAATAAAAAAATAAACCGCTTTTCACGCTTATAGTCCCACGCTAGGATTCCCTGCGTCGTGGATGGATAGTGACAAGAACACCAACACCTATAAGATCTGAATTCACCATTAAAATTTCTGCTCCGCTGGAAATCGAACTCAGAACTCTTTGATTGGCAAACCGGCATACTAAGCAAATGTAAGTCAAAGTATGCTGTCTTATTGGCTGTTGCTCGCTTCCGATAAAACAAGTCCTTTCTAGTCGCCGGTCAGTTCCCCATTGGGTCAATTTGGGTCAATTAGGGTGTTTGAGGGATTAGCGGACCCCGGGAGTAATGAAGAAAATCAATCGATCTTCATTAATGCTGTCGAATATCGATATAGAATTGGATGAAAAAGTAATTAATAAAAATTGAAATCCACAATTTCTACAATAGCATTCCCACTTTTCTAAACTATGTTTCATTTGTTTGTGTCATAAATATAATGACAAATATATGTAGTGTCGAATAAACCCACCACTATCAGACATATTGAACGTTTATTATACTATTGAACATATTAAGCTCAAGACTCGCCATAGCTTTTCCTTTTTATACAGAAAAGCAGCAACTGCTGTGTTTTGATTTGTAATCTGTGATTTGGCAGACTCGTACCTCAGAAGGCATTCTAACAAAGTACTAACGTACATACGAGTATATACGAATTTAAGCGAGTGATATACAAATTGATAAGAATCGATTGGGTCAAGGTTCAAATTCCAGCATGCGTCTCTAACTTTTCAAAATGATTATATATAAATTATGTTATAAATATAAAAATAATATTGTAAAAAATGCGTATTGGAAACTAATTATCGCTCGTTTTAACTTTGAAAAATCGTGGAGTCATGGGGCCACTATTACGGGGAATATATACGCAGAAAAATTGCGTAACGAAATACGCGAAAAACGGCGTAGCAATCGTGCCAAAGTTGTCTTGTTTCATCAAGATTACGCTCCAGTGCACAAGTCCAGAGTTTCGAGGGCTGCTATCAGTGATGTTGGTTTCTATTTGGTGGCGCATCCTCCAGATTCAAACACTGCTCATCTTCTTCCACAATATCTTAGAGGAAAGAAATTCGAAGATGATCACGCAGTAATCGCTGTTAGTACAAGGTTTATTAGAGAGTCAAGATGAAGAGTTTGTAAGAAAGGAATTTACGTTTAAATAAAAAAAATACGTATAAAATGTTGAAAAATAAAACAGTTTTCATTAAAAGTTAACTGCGTCTTAGTCACCATTTTTTTTTTCAAGTTTTGATAGAACAGCCAACGAGCATACACCTAATGTTGAGTGGTCACTGCAGCCCATGTACATCCACATTTGCGGTTGTATGTGGATGCGTTGCTACTCCTGAGGACTAAGTTGGAATGCCTTCTTTCCAGTGTGTTCTGCATAACCGCACTCTTCAAACCGAAACACAGCAGTTCTCACACTGCTGCTTTACGGCATAAATAGGTGCAGCGTTGGTGCCGCCGCAGACGAGCCTTCGACATAAGTTTCTACCACCATCGAACTTACTGAACTACCCTCGTAGTAGTGCGTGTTTTGTTTTCAAGTGATAATTGTATGTATTGAAACTTTACAACAATGTTACAACCGTTGGTAAATTTTAATAAACAAATGAAATAAAAACCGTGTCAGTTTAAATATTAAAACGGTCGGTAAACTTTTACAAATCGATATAATAATAACAATGACTTTTATTTCCATGTCCTTCCACGTTCCTGTAATTCCCGTTACTAATTTAACACATGAAACGAGCGATTACACGCAGCAAGTATGCTGAAAATTGCAATCGTGTTTAACTGATGTAGGTATTTCAATTTCACGACATGGTGCCCATAAATTATTCGCGAGAACTAATTATAATGTTTCATCTGGATCATTCCTGTGATGTTTAATTAATGTTTTTGTTAACGTACTGGATTTTACGTGTGACTTTAACTGTTAAAATGGAAATCAACGTCTAATCTAACTTAAAATCACGTTCAAACTTTCAGATTCATAATTAAGAAATGAATATAAATTCTAAAGGATTACGGTAAAAAACCGATACTGTTTGAGGGAGTAATTACATATACAATAACTTGCCTAAACATATAAAAAATTGTGAAAATGTTCTTAAGTACAAAATTGAAATAAAAGAATATATCATAAATATACCTCAATAATTCATTACAGATCCAGAGGCATAACTTTTACCTTATGTGCTGTTTGTTTAAGTGACTGATAGCCTAGTGGTTAAGCATCTCTACGCCGCTATGGTGGGTCGAGCTTCAACTCCCGGTGCGCATTTCTGTTTCCCGAAATATTGTCTATCCAATTTTTTTTTTATTATGTGCGTATTATAAATTAATTATCACTCGCTTTAATGGTGAAGGAAAACATCGTGAGGATATCTGCATGCTTTAGGGGTTCTTAATAAAGTTCTCGAAAGCATGTGAAGTCCGCTAATCCGCACTTGGCCAGCGTGGTGGACTATGGTCTAAATTATTTTATCTCTGAGAGAAGAAGTGTTCCCCGCAGTGGGACGATAATAGGTTGATGATATAATATGTGATTGTTACTTTTGCATCTCATAGTAAATGAAACTGTGTTTCTTAAAACAATAAATGTCTTTAAACCTATCTCAAATAAGATCCAACTCCCGCTTGAGATAAGGTTTAAGAAATTTATTTCTCAAAAGAATTACAAAAGCATTCACTTATAGAGAAATAACAATTTATAAGTATGTTATATTACGACTCAACGAGGGTACATGCAAAATTTGTAGTGTAGTAGATGGTTTATTCCGAAGACAGTATGTGTAAAAATATTATACAAGGAATAAGAGAAGAATTAAAGAGATCCTATGTGATATACCTTTGTACTGCAATACAATAATATGAACTAGAGCTCAATGCTGTCTAGCATTGCCGCTGCTGGTTAACGGCAGAGTTTTTTTTTTTGCCAAATCGAGATACCATTTAACAAAATGCCGGAAGATCTAACAATAGATTTGGCGCATATTCAAAACATACGGGGACATTCATAAAATTTAACGCGCCATATTACATTTCATAAAGCCGTTGGGATCGCCCAAAATGTTTCATGCAAAATACAGTGATACATTTACTCACGGGCAAATTGCACAATTGTATTTAACGGGATAATATTTCTTTAGCGATAAAAATTTGCATAACGTGTATTTGTAAATTTCAACCTGAATCTCCGCTCAGAATCGTTCCGTGAATTAAGTTACCATTAAGTTTGTAACGGTGAAAGAAAACATCGTGAGGAAACCTGCATGCCTAAGAGTTCTCTATAGCGTACTTAAAGGCATGTGAAGTCCGTTAACCAGCACTTGGCCAGCGTGGTGGATTATGGAAATATCTCGAGCCCAGCAGTGGGAATATAAATTCACATAAATAAACATGTCCGAAAATTTTCGAACCCAATACGATTAACGATATGCCATAGACCACGGTGGATAGGTTACCTTGAAATGAAGGGATGATGCGTGTTTAAGTTCAGGGTTCAGGATTACCTGGGAAAACTGCCTGCATACTTCTGGTAAGTTGGAATAAGACTAAAAATAGGCGAGAAGTATCTAACCAAAATCAGTGACGTTCCATTACATCGTACATTACGCTCCTCCTGACGCTCATGGAGTCGCTGAGAAGTCCTATCTGTCAAGCTTGGTGGCAAGCAAACCTACAGAACGGTCATCGGCCAATTTTCTATTTAACAACGGAAAGCCACACGCTCATGTAGGCCACCTGATGTTATATGGTCACTGCATCCAATGGACTTCCACATCCAACCACAAATAAGGCCGAAGTCCTATCTGAAGTCAGTGGCTGCTTCTCCAGAGGACAAAGTTGGAATGGGAGACATTCAATCTAGTGTATTCTTACTAACCAAACCGTTAAAACCGAAACGAAATAATGCTCACAAAGCTGTTTTACGGCAGATATACGTGCAGCACGTACGTACGTACGTTAATGGTGGTAGAGTCTTATGTCGAAGGCTCGTAAAGCAAGCAAGCTCGTAAGGCCGTAAAGCAGCAGTGTGAGAACTGCTGTGTTTCGGTTTGAAGGGTGTAGTTAGGCAGACAACCCTGGACGTGAGGCATTCCAACGTAGTCCTCAGGAGTAGCAACGCATCCGCACACCACCTCAGGTGTGGATGTCCATGGGCTGCAGAGATCACTTAACATTAGGTGGCCTGCATGCTCGTTTGCTATTCTGCTAATATAAAAAAATAGATAACATTACCTCAACTTAATAAAAATGTTCAAGAATTGGCACCGTTTAAAGATGTACCATGTATCCTTTCTGTAATTACATAGTACTCTACGCGGAAGTTTCGTAATCGACTACTAAAACGATCTTATACACTTTAGTCTTAATATTACACGACAATCCGGCAGGCGCCTACTGTATTTTACCATTATGATAATACGAGCTATTTATTCTAGCCTAGACATAAATCTTTCGTAACTGGGATTTGTTTTGGGTTGGTGCACTTACGCTATTTTCGAAAGTGAATTTTAGGCGAGCGGAATAAGCATACAGCCGAATTCGAGGTTAGAGAGAGATAGACGGATATAGTAAGTACGGCCTTGCTAACGACCTTGCCTGGGAGACTCATCCCCCTGTTAAATCCCCCTTGTTTTCTTTGAGTCGGCCATTCACCAGTGTAGAAGTGAAACCGAAGTGCGCGCGCACTGTGAACACGAGGCGAGCCCTTATCGATTGTTGGAGAAAGATTTGAAACCGTGCGACGTCCTGTCTCAGCCGGCCTACAGAATGCCTAACTGTCTGTCTCGTCTGTCGGTTATACACGATTGTTATTTAAAAATAGAACTAATTTGATTACGCTATGCAATCTTATTATTCTAAAACCATGAACGTTCATCTTGGCGGGTAAGTATTTTTTCGTTTGACGGAACGCATAGGGAAGTTTCTTCTTAATCATCTTGTAAAGGAAGAAACATTTTAATGGCATGAGATGAGCGCGGTAATAGGATAATCTTATGACGAGAGCGCAGATGTTTACCGCCGGTGACCTTGGCCGTGATACCATTGAATGGGCAGACAAATCAACAATTACATCCACACGGTCGAGGGCATTGCCGTTACGTCACAAAATTACGAAGCAAAAAACATAAAGGTGCGTTAATCCCAGCCATTTTTAGGTCATAATCCACGCTGGCCAAGCAGGGATTGGCGGACTTAGATGTCTTTGAGAACATTATGGAGTATTCTTATGCATGCAAGTTTCGTCAGGTAGCTTTCCTTCATCGTTAAAGTAATTGATAATTAATTTCTAATAAGCACATAATTTCCAAAAATTAGAGGTGCGTGCTGGAATTCGAACTCCGAGCCACGGGATATGGGGTATCACTCGCTTAATACTACGGATATAATACTATGGGGTTCTAATGGCTTGGTCACAGAATTCAACAGGAAGAAAAAAAAAATTGTGTCAATATATTTTTCCCATTTCTAACTAAGTAGGCATATAAAAAAAATATATAAACATATTCGAGATATTCAAGGAACGTCTTCCTAGAACTCTCTTTCTAAATGTCACCATCCCAAAGCCACCAACTGCTTCGGGCTCATTATTAAAAGAAACTCATGACAATGAACATTATAATCATCACACATATAAATTAAATTTGATTAATGGCATCGAAAAAATGCAATGGAATTTTTTTACAAGACCATGAATTGAATTTTCCCAATTATAAACGTAAGTAACTATCAGCTTAATACAGTATCAATTGTATTTTTATGTGAAATCGGCTCCAAACCAGACGATACTGAAGCCTTTGTAAAGGATAAATATTTACGTATAAATTTGAAGGCCGCTGATTAGATAAGATAACAATACATTAAAGAAGTATTATGCATGATACCCACGCTTGCTAAAAGGATGCACATGTTTCCGACAGACAGAGATTACCACGTAAATGGATAACACAGCAATATTATGCGATTAAATTAATAAAGTATGCCATTTCTTAAACATCGTAGAACAAGGAAAAACAATCGTAAATTAACATTTAGAAATGTTTGTTTATTTGATGACTATGACAGAATCATCTACCTGAGCCAGACGACACTAAATTTTTCGACAGTGCCGTTAAAAAACACGCGCCTCGTTAATTGGCAAGCACTGATGGAATGTTCCTAGGTATTCTCCTTTAATTACGATTGAATATTGTAGTGAACGCATAGGTTAGGTCTGCCAATGGCGCGGCTCTAAGACCGGCGCGGGAGTCAAGGCCGAGCCTGTAGCGCGGTTATGTAACCGGCTGAAGACAGCGGGGGACGCGTTCGCTAATTTTAGCGGTACTCAAAAACAAGACGCAACCAACCAAGCCAGAGAGAGAAAACGCAACGCCCGGCGCAGCTTCACGCATGCACCTCGTTTCTACGGTGACAAAAATAAGCGAACCAAACACAAATTAATTGCAAAGCCGACGAAAGCATTTAACCGCAATAAGTGAACGTAATGCATTGCAATTATTTCAAACTTCAGTCTGAAATATGTATATAATATTCCAATGCAACGAGGTCGACATTCACGTCACTGTATTGTGGCAACGATAATTTAATGGTAAATGATTTAATGTACTTTTTCTACGAAAATAAAACGGATACGTAGGAAATTCCGTGGTTCGAATTACACCGATCTCACTATGAACGCAATAAGTATTGTGGACTACCTCCAGTGACAAATTGGAAACTAAACTAAACCAAACTTGAAACGCGGTAATAATTCTAAAACTTTGCAGGAGCACACAAGCACTTTCCACTGAGCACTGTCACAATTTTTTAAATCACTGGATCTTACCATGTTGTGTATAGTAGCGAACGATATTTAAGAGATGTACAGTTAGTTTCCGAGTTGGCCGGCGAGTGCGGAAGTTAAACAGCGTAACAGCTGATCGGGATCGCGAGTTTGGGTAGTCGATGGAGTTGTACGCATGGGGTGTACGCTTGCGATGGAGTCCGTGGCGCGAATGATACGCGCGACGATTGGTGGCGACGGCGCACTCGTGATACTCGTGACGCGACCCACCTAAACACATACACTGCACAACCGGCGACGTAACCTGATGATAAATTTTCGAGGGTTGCCGGTCCGTTCATTCGACGGCCACGCGGCCAGATAACAAAGTTCGCGCGATCTATTGCGATCAGGGTCAGGTTGACGAGACATCATTTACAAACGATGTGATATTCACACGTTTTTATGAGGTGTACTACTGAGTTGAGATAAGAAAATATTACTACCACTTTAACATAGTCGATAAGAACTTTTATAATAACCAGTACAGTAAAGATATTAAATGGTTTAATATGCAGTAAAAACTGTAGCAGAACGTCAGTTATTTTTGTGACCGAGAATCCTGAAAAGGTCGATGAACTGCGAGAATAATAATTAGCACATTGCGGGTGCGAAAGAAGTGGCCTTTCAAATAATTTTACGATATTATATAACTCATTTTAAGTATTAAGCGCTATTTTAGAACGCGAGGAACAAAACACGCTATATCATATTTGAAAAAAAAAAGACTCAATAGACTTACAGATTACCATAAGTAAATATTAAATGTAGCAATTTAAAATGTAAATTTTTATATGGGGAAAATACTTGATTATATGTAAAAGAAAAGATAATTGACGTCATAAGAAAGAGTACAAACAAATTATAACAAAATGGAATGACGATGGAATTAATTAGGATGGAATAAAGATACATCGAGGTAAAAAAAACATTTTTTTTTCTTTCATCATCGACCTGACATGGCATTAACTTAGCATTCGATATTATGAAACAAATAGGTCACGAATAGCTAATGACGACGTTCTACGGTCGATCGATGGAGTGATTTGATGTTTGTTAGAAAAATACAATAAATGTAGCAGTTTTAAAGATAATCCTTCAAACTTTAGCATAACTAGTAGTTAGACAGGATACAATTATAAGTAATAATTGAGTTAATATAATAATTACCGTATTACAAGACAGCGCTTGGTAACTATGTATGTAGCAGTTTTCTCTGACAGTCAGGGTATCAAATATAACCATTCAAGGTACATTGCGGAGTATTAGTCTAGTATTTTAACCGCGTAACTCAACACTATATAGAGTGTGCACAGAGGAAATACTATATTAACAATACATATATTTCTTTATACATTAACCATTATCGGGTATTTATATGGCAATAACTGGACTAAAATTACAACATTCTAGATTTAGGAGAATTATAAAATAATATGTGTCATAGTCACATGACGCGTTAATAACGTCTATGATTAAAATCTGTTGTTCGGAATGTTACAAGACATAATAATGCGCATACATAAAGTATTTAAATAACGCAACACAACTACAGAGCTTAACGCTCTATTCAAATAAGATGACGTTGAATGACAAAAACAAATACAACCAGTCATTATTATATTATAGTTAGTGTATCAAGTTTTTACCAATCTTGGTCTGCACTTCATTTATACTATTTTGCAAAGCGTACTAATAAACACTGCAAGTGTTCAACACTGTAAAAAATGCACAGACGAACACTTAGAAAAATCGTATGATCGGAGTGACACCCATTCAAGGTGGGTAAAAACTTGATACACTACCAAAAAAATAAATTAAAATCAAATTATAACGGCGAATGATAATGCCTATAACAAGGAGTTAGACGGTTACGAAATACCTCTACCGATCCATCACGGTTTGTAGCACGAAGCCCGACACTCGACACGTTGTGTATGAAGCCACGTTGTTCCACAATTTAGCCACGTAATACGACACCGAACACTAATGTACCCTGCAGTGTAGGGCTATAGAACTCCGATGATATTTTTACACGGTAATCGAATGTCGATACAACCCTTAAGAGTACAGTTAAGAGTACATAAAAGTTTGAATAAATAACCCCGACATTAACAGAGTTACCAAATTACTGTTACCAAAGTAATTAATTGAAACATTAATAATAAAAATGCACTCGAAATATCGATAGCAATTGAGACGAGTATTGGTTCAATAAAATAGGTCCGTAAAACAATATCTTTAACAAATTCTATAGTCTTTTGAGACCTTAGGATTTTCTCGTAAGTAACAACTACTCACTCGTCACATAAGGATAAATTTGAACTTCAAGCGATATGTGATTTATTTCTGGACTGCGACGCGCATTCACAAGCGTACTAGTAGTGTTGTCGGCTTTCTGACACTTATCGGCCACTTAGTGGCCACTGCGCGAATCGTGGCGAAGCTTAAAGGCACTATTGCACAAAATTTTGAAAATCATGACTCATTCCACACTGTTTATTATTTAACGATCAGGTCAAAATTTAAAATATCTAAGCAAATCTTCAAAACGACTTTCGAAATATTAGACACATAGGTTTCATATTAACGCAATATTGCGACACTGATAATGATGCAATATATGTACATAGAAAATTTCGATAGGCTTAATGTAATATTACATATCGTGTATTAATCAGTGAATTATGATTATAATAACAAAAGTTAATATTATCTTTTAACGAAAATCTTTTAAGATAAAGATCATCGGGAGAAAATAGCACCAAGGGATCTAAAGTTCTACTTACTCAATCCGTGGTAAATTGTGAAACGGAACTGGGTTGAATGAGGTTCCCTAATCTCGAAGATTTAAGTAAGCTCTGCGGATTTCAGGTTTAATTGTCCTTTAGATATTGTCGAAATTACTACCGTTCTTTAAAGACGTGATTCTACGTTAACAAGGACATTTTTTTCTTTTTTTTATATAAACAGAATAGCAAACGAACATGCAGGCCACCTGCTGTTAAGTGGTCTCTGCAGCCCATGGACATCCACACCTGAGGTTGTGTGTGCGTTGCTACGTCTGAGGACTAC
>DWKW01002516.1:0-10951 GCA_018250115.1 Doberes anticus
TACACCCTTCAAACCGAGACACAGCAGTTCTCACATAACTGTTTCACGGCAGAATTAGGTGCAGCGGTGGAGCCGCCGCAGGCGAGCCTTCAACATAAAACTCTACCACCATCAAAATCCATCATAAATTGATTTATCCCCAAATGGATAAACGGTAAGTAGTCGTTATCTATCAGTGATTGGTCAGGTGCCTTTCGTTTTTTTTTTCTAATGTCACCTGGCAGAATGTGACAGTCCTGTTGGCCTTCACAGCTTCACCGAGTTTTCTGTGGAGAATCGGAAGGGCTCACCCAGACTTAAAGTGAGTGGAGGAGGGGTAGGAGTGAGGACAGCGTCGGGCGTGGAAGCCGTGACCTGAATACGCCCGAACTCCGCCCCGAGAAGAAGAGGGCAACGATGTTGATGTGCGACCGACCTGAGGGCGTCGCCTGCGAGACTCGTCCTCAGGTGCTTTGCGTGTGATGTCATAACGCTCTAAACTGAACAACGAGATATGCAGGAAAACAACAAAAAAGGAATTAAATTTCTGACACCTGCATTTGTAGTGATTTAACGTAATTTCTATCAAATAAAACACAATTTAAAAGCTAAATTTATTATTAAATTACAAAAGATACATATAAAAGATGAGTCATAGTCTAGTGGTGGTGGGTCGAGGTTCAAATCCCGGCACGCACTTTTATTTCTCAAAATATTTTCTATTCTAAATTAATTATTACATCATGAGGAATCCTGTACGCCTAAGAGTTCTC
Source organism: Doberes anticus (assembly GCA_018250115.1). NCBI lineage: Eukaryota > Metazoa > Arthropoda > Insecta > Lepidoptera > Hesperiidae > Doberes > Doberes anticus. The sequence continues at coordinate 753 of DWKW01002516.1, forward strand.
CATAGTTTTCTCATGGAAATGTAAAGAACACCAATACACACTTGGTCAGCGTGGTGGACTATGGCCAAAACTCTTTCATATCTGAGAGACGAACCGTGCCCAGTTGTGGGACAATGAAATGTATTCTGAATAACAACTTAGTCTTCAGCAGTAGCAACACGTCCGCGTACAACCTCAATTAAAGTTTCTGTTCTTTTTGAGGTTGGATATTCAAGTCTATGGACTGTACCAACCATTTAACATCAGGTGTACCGCATGTCCGTTTGCTACTTCTGTATTATAAAACAATTAGACTGAAGACACACGTATTAACGAGCAACGTAGTTACGAGCTCGGAACTACGAGGAACATCTAAATTATATTTCAAAGTCAATCATTACATTAGTCGACGCCCCTCTCGGTGGTAGAGAAACTTGTAAGTGTCGCCCCGTCAGTCTAGAAGGCAGCGGACGAGCGGCGCACGCACCCCGAGCAGGCGCTAACCCGCCGCTAATTACGATCGCCACTTGCAAATTAATCATCAGGCGAGATAAATCGGCGCGTGGCCAGTATCGAGACTATTTCGGTGTAGGCGGGGCGTGATTCAGCGGAGGGGCCAGTCGCGCGCCGGCCGCCGACGAGCGAGGGTCGCTGCAACGCAGTGAGTGTGCGAGCGCGATGGCGCGATGAAGACGAGCGGGCGCGCGGCGTTTTGCTGGGCCCTGCTGTGCCTCGCTGGCGGCCTGGCGGCGCCGCGCCGCCTCTACTGCGAGAGGGCGGACGTCGCGTGGCGGGCCTACCGCGCCCCCGCCGCCTTCGAGGCGCGCGTGCAGTCGCTGGCGAGGGACGCCGCCACGGTCCAGGTCCGCCGCGTCTTTCGCCGGCAGGGCCGCTGGCCGCGAGAGGACGCAGTCATCCGCTTGAAGCTTCCCCAGGATCCCCTCGAGTGCTCCGGACGATTCGAAGTGCCGTTGACGAATAGAAGGAACTATATCGTGTTCGCGGATAGACGAGGCCACGCCGCCGTGGCCCTCGGCCCTCCGTTGCGCAGGACTGGCAAGTTGATAAAGAGGATCCGCGCGGTCTACAAGCCTGGCTACAGTGAGTGCTTTGTGTTCTCGTAAGGTGATACGCCGCATGGTAGTTGAGGTGTCGTCGATACGCGAGTGACGTTACTTGAAGGTACATCTGCTTTATGTTCAGAGTTTTCTTCGATGACTGCACTACTGTCGACGACATGTCTGCTTCTATGTGGTTTGCATGGGTAGTTATAAGATCACTATAATTCTTCAGATAACATCGAACTATGATATCATCCGCTTAAAAGTATAAGAATCGAGAAATTTTACAGTTTCGTTCGAAATCTGTACAAAAATTTGAATACAACCGACTCTAACTTCATAACATTTGACGGTACGATTCGAACCGTTACACAAAATGATCACAAAGACGATCATATCTTACGTACGATAAATGCTCTGAGTATAAATCCAATAAATTTTAATGCTAACAAACAAATATGCGATGGCAGGTGTATCGTACGAACAAGTAGCCATTATGAATCCATTTTAGGCGCCGTGTAAATAGTGGTCGAAGCAGCATCGTGGTCACTGTAGCAAAACATACCAGCACTAAACGTGCTCACTATACTCATTTATGCACCCTTCATAATATAAACGGTCAGTTGGCTAAGGAAAGTACGAGTCGAATTGAAAATTAAAATTATTCCCCGAGATACTCGAGGCATCTTTCTTTTTCCACATTTTATTGCTCTCTTTTGGTAGACGGTACGCTTCGGATTTCTTCAACGAAGCACGTGTGAAAAGTTATTTTTATAACCGTGTGGGTTTTAGATAAAAGAGATTAGTGACGTTATTAATCTATCTTCCCTTTGACTGTATCTACGTTTGCCTTTAATAGTTTAAATATAATAAACTATAGCCACATGATTGCTGGAGACGTGACATGTACGTGACGTACTTATACATCGTGATGATGTCGTCTTAATTCAGTTGTTAAATAAATCGAGTGAATTTTTAAAAATGCAGTCTACGAGTAAATTAAGGTGGGTTAGTTCTAAAAATACAATCTGAGTACATATTGAAGAATGGTTGTTTACAATATTAAAATGAATGATTACGTTTAATCGATGCAACGATTCAGACGAAACAGATTGCAAATTCACAAGCTTTCGTTGTAAAACAAAACATTATCGTAGCATAGAGATAACACTACAAACACTATTCAGGTCAAAATTTAAAAGCGTATCGACCGTCGTAGTCTAGATCTGAATCTAAACCTATCTATCGGATTAATCAGACGAGGCGTTCACCAAAATACGAACGTCGTAAGTCAGACGCTTCAATGTTTTGAACTCGACAGAATTACGGACTCCTGAAAACGGAATATGTACATCAACGCCGTTAATACTGCAAGTGAACTGCCAAGACTCTCTGATGCAAAAATATAACGTAATCTCATACATTCGTTCGCTAATAAACAGGACCCTGTCCTATTAATAAAGATTAAGCGAATAGCGACAAAAAGCACAATTCGGTAGCGATACTGCGCTGTGAACTGCCTATGTTACAATACTTCATTTTGAATGACTTAAATGTCATTTGTTTTTCCTTATCCATAAATATGTTATCTCGCCACTTACTCGTTCCCAGTGTAACAAGTCGGTTAATTTCGAGAATAATTAAGCCACAATTGCCCGTGAGAAAATTGATGTGCAAAAAGCAGTCTAAAGATAAGCTAGAATTCTGATGGGTTTCTAGACGCTTCTTAGTATATTAAGACATCCTGCGACGATTGATGGTAATAATTAAATGGAGATAATTTGACAGCTTGATTCAACTGTGTACTTGATCGCAATCAGGGAACTTCCGTCCAAATAAAGTATTTTCAAATAAGACTAAAATTTACAGCTGTTACATTTTAAATACGGAACGTTACTAAAGACAGCCATGTCAGTGTGTGAGATAGCCTAGTGGTTAAGCATCTCGACCCCACTCTCGTGAGGCCAGGTTTGACTCCCGGTACGCATGTCTATACAATGTATTACAATTACATCGCTGTTAACTGCCTTTAACGTCGAAATAAAATTCATTATTATTTTGGACAATGAGGTATAACTTAAGCCAAGTTAAATCCTCTTTCTGTCTTTGTCTCTCTCTCTTTCTCCTTGTAATTTGGTCTAGTTATTGTGGTCAATATTCAATACACGTACATATTTTATGTATTTACCGCATCAACGTACGACCTCAGATAGGAGAAAAGAGGATGGTGGTAGAGTCTTATGTCGAAAGCTCGCTTACCCAATATAGGTCTTCGGACCTAATTGAACTTAGAAGTCTGTATGCTGCAGTGACCACTAAACATGAGGTAGCCTGCACGCTCGTTTGCTTCTTCGTTAAATAACTATACATACATCTACTTATCTATTAGGCAATTTGTCTTTTTACGTGCAAGATTGTCTTGAAGAAATCGCTTTACAGTTTGATAATAACGCCTTTTTTTGTGATTATCAACGTGTTTGTCCACGTAATTGTTTCTAGTCGCGTACAAGAAATAATATGCAAAAGAAAATTGCATAATTGGAGTCGCGATGAGTAACGAGGAAGTTCACAGCGGCTCGTAGACGGCGGGAATATCGGAACAAGTGCCAAAAAACTCGGAGGCACCGCGTAAGAAATCGTAAAGGTCCGGCCATGATATAGGGTTACTGGCTCTGTACCGGCTCTGGTTACATTTAGATCTGACTCGAATGGCGCAGTGGTCGACATGCCGTTCTGCCGCTCAGAGGGTACCGGGTTCGATACCCAGTGGAGCAGAAATTTAAATGACGAATTTAGATTTTTGTTTCTGGACTCGATGTACTCGTATGTGCTCTTGTCTTTGTATGTGTCCATGGCCCCGACGATATAGGGGACCTAGTGTGGTACTATGACTGAGCACTGCTGTGTTTCGGTTTGAAGGTGGTCCCGGACCGGAATATGTACACTGGATGGGAGCAATGCCAACAAAAAAATGAGGAGTAGCAATCCACATACGACTTCCAACAGGACTTATATATTTGAGATTGGACGCGGATATCCACGAGGTACGATGACCACTTATCATGCAAAAAAACATCTTGGAGTAATAAGCAGTGCCTCTGTGACGCTTCATTTCTGCATTGTCTTTTTCTTCTACTGTGTTGCGTGTACGAGAATTTCATAAAAAATATGACAAAACATAATCGGTACGACACAAGTATCTTGGGTACGTCACTATGAACACACCTTATCAATACATTTGACAGACCAGCGCAGACAAGTCGCAACTGGAGCGTGATGTGACGTCACCCCATTGAGGCGCCGCAGCCTCCAGACATCTCTGCGGATAACAGACGATCGGTGCAGATATCTAGTAAATAAAATATCGGATATTTACGTTACCTGCATTTGCAAATCTATCGAAAATTTACTTTTTTTTGGATGTTAATAAAATAGCAACATAAAGAGCATGCAGGAAGCGGAAGCAGAAAGTCCTACCTGAGGTTGTATATGAATGCGTTGCTACTCCTAATGACTAAGCTTGAATGCCTCTTGTCCGGCGTCTTCTGCTTAACCGCACCCTTCAAACCGAAATGCAGCAGTGCTCATAGTGCTGCTTATTGGCAGAAACAGGTGCCGCGGTAGTGCTGCCGCAGGCGAGGCTTCGACATAAGACTCTACCACCATCAAATCATATTAAACTGAATGATTATTTCGGTCATGCAGATTTTTCTCAATTACCAAATATTCGCTGAAATACTTTTATTACTTTCCCCTTCATTTCAAACCAGACTGAGTCACAGCGAAATCTATCAGGACACCATATTAGTATATAAAGTACTTTAGAGTGTCACTAAATAATTAATCATTGATATAATAAACATCTCCAAAGAGAACAATGGAGGAGAATTAATTGAGGTACCAATTGTGTGACGCCGGCGCGTACTGCGATCAAGCGTTTGAATAACACTAATCAATACTCTGATGGATAATCGTCTAATACGAGCGTGGAATACGAGAGCACACGAATGACAGAGAAGTCATTGTTGTCGTTAAAATCAATAAAATTAAAGTTCAAAGTCCACAAAGTTAATAAGTCCTTTTTGTTGACATCTATCATGGTTAAGGTCGACTCGCAAATAGACAATGATACTAATGAATACTCTGATAGATAATCGTCCAATACGAGTGTGGAATAAGAGAGCACACGAATGACAGAGAAGTCATTGTTGTCGTTAAAATCAATAAAATTAAAGTTCAAAGTCCTCAAAGTTAATAAGTCCTTTTTGTTGACAGCTATCATGGTTAAGGTCGACTCGCAAATAGACAATAATACTAATCAATACTCTGATGGATAATCGTCCAATACGAGTGTGGAATACGAGAGCACACGAATGACAGAGAAGTCATTGTTGTCGTTTAAATCAATAAAATTAAAGTTCAAAGTCCTCAAAGTTAATAAGTGCTTTTTGTTGACAGCTTTAATGGTTAAGGTCGACTCGCATATAGACAATAATACTAATCAATACTCTGATGGATAATCGTCTAATACGAGTGTGGAATATGAGAGCACACGAATGACAGAGACGTCATTACTGTCTTTAAAATCAATAAAATTAAAGTTCAAAGTCCTCAAAATCGATAAGAACTTTTTGTTGACAGCTATCACGGTTAAAGTCGACTCGCATATAGACATGATTGATCAACATCATCTTCAGCGCCTCATTATTGTCACACTACTGGGCACGAGTCTCCTTTTAGAAGTAAGAGATTAAGCCATAGTCCACTACGCTGGTGAAGTGCGAATTAGCAGATTTCGCATACCTTTAAGAATATTATAGAGAACTCTCAGACATACAGATCTTCATGCGATATTTTCCCTTTTTTAAAGCGACCGAAATTTTGTTTCTAATACGGACATAATTTGGAAATAATACCTTCAAAAATTACTTATCGTGCCGGGATGTGACCCCGACCAGCCGGAGCTTCGAGCAGCCGGAAGGTCGAAATTAAACATTAAGCTATCAGTCACTCACCATTACAGTAAAGACAGGAATTTGATGGTGGTAGAGTCTTATGTCTAAGACTCGCCTGCGGCGGCACCACCGCCACACCTATTTCTACCGTAAAGCAGCAGTGTGAGAACGGCTGTATTTCGGTTTGAAGGGTGTGGTTAGGCAGAGGACACCGGACGAGAGGCATTCCAAGTTAGTCCTCCTGAGTAGCAACGCATCCACATACGATCTTAGATAGGAGTTTCGTCCTAGTTGAGGTTTTATGTGCATGTCCATGGGCTTCAGTGATCACTTAACATCAGGTGGCCTGAATGCTCGTTTTCTACTCTTATAAGATAAAAAAAGGAATAAATAAGCGTGTTTATGATAGAAGCGAACTTGTAGTTTTGCAAGGCCTATTATAATTGATACCACGACAGTTGCCAAATGCGATCAGCCGGGATGAGTGTGCAATGTTATATAACGAGGTTAGTAAGCGTGACCGTACACTAAAATCAATTATTTATTATAGCCAGGAATAAAGATATGCATCAGTGCAGAGCGAGATACGGTTCATCGGGGAAACGAGAATACCTACATCAGATTAGGTTTTCAGGATTTTTAAAGATAAAAATCCATACTAATATTACAAATGCGAAACTCTGTCTGTCTGTCTGTTAGGCTTCACGGTCAAATCTCAGGACCGTTTGTGGTGGAATTCAATATGTTGATAGTTTTAAGCATCGTTAAGAACATAGGGTACTTTTCTTTAACAAACTTCAACCCGGGAATAGAGTGGGAATTGTAATCAATAGATATCTTTGCGCGGTCTACGAACTTAGTGCACTAGAACATTTTATTATTTTTATAACAATATACGCAGACGAAGTCCCCGGCATTATCTGAGCAACGTTTGGCTACATTCTTGCCATGTGAAACGACGTTCTCATTTATTTACTAATGTCAGATGTTTTAAAAAAGCGCTTTTATGTTATTGTATTTACACATTGACTAGTGAGTGAAAGCCTAAGGTTAAGCATCTCGACCCCGCTTCGGCGGGTCGAGGTTCAAACCCCGGCATGCACCTCTATTTCTCGAAATATTATTTGTTCTAAATTTTCGAAATTTTGTGCGTGTTATGAATTAATTATCATTCGCTTTAACGGTGAAGGAAAACATCGTGAGGAAACCTGCATGCCTGAGAGGTTCTCAAAGGCATGTGAAGTCCGCCAACTCGCACTTAGCCAGCGTGGTGGACCATGGCCTAAACTCTCTCATCTCTGAGAGACGACCCGTGCCCAGCAGTGGGACAATAATGGGTTGATGATGATTTACACATTTAAAGGGGTAGTCTTAGTCCAAGTGGTCAAGCCACCAAGTCAACCCCAACCGAAACGGAAGTCCTTTCTGAGGCTGTATGTGGATGCGTTGTTACTCATGAGGACTTAATTAGAATGCCTCCTATACCGTGTCTTCCTCGTAACTCTCAGTTAACCCTGACCCTAACCCGACACCTTACCCTAAAAGTTCTCACTGCTGCTTTACGGCAGAAATAGGTTCTGCGAGCGAGCTTTCGACGTAAGACTCTACCATCATCAAATTACGCAATAATTTTACAGAAGCGCTTACGCCGTTGTCGAGAATACAGTCTTAACTTTAATTGGTCACAGCTCTGTCGGATACGAACCAACGAGTGGCGCTTACCTTCTCCTGTTTACATTGCGCGCTCTGTTAGCATAATGTTTATCTTTCTGGATGATGTCCGTCATTTTTTCCTTTGTTAATGTTCAGTTCATTATTCGTTCTGTATATCTGTCTCGTTACGATCCTCGTGTGTTGTCAAAACTGCGTTTCAATGTGAATTCCTATTTTGAAATCTAGCGAATTCACCGCGTCCGTGTTGTAAACAATAGTAAATGTGTTTATTCGCTCTGAATTTTTAGCATTGTTTCGATCCAATAATACATTGTTGATAAGCGTTCGAGACGGTTGACTCGTGGAGATTATAATTTCCGTACGCTCCTCGAGTTCACGATCAAGTACACCGGTTAGCGATTGTAGTATTGCTCTCGTGTCTCGTACCATTTTTTTGTGACCGTGTAGCATCACGTCTTATGCCGAAGTCTCGTCTGCGTCACCACATCTTCACATATTTGCGTCGTAAAGCAGCAGTGTGAGCTGCGTTGTGGTATAAGGGGCGTTAGGTAGAAGAGACTAGACAAAATGCATTCCCACTTAACCCGAAAGAGTAGCGACGTATCTTCAGATAGGATTTTCGTTATATCTGAGTTTGGAACTGGCCACTTAAATAGGTGGCGTGCATGCTCGTTGATTATCCCAATAGTAACTTCCAATACCCACTTAGTAATAATCATTTATTATCCTAATGCTAATAATTAGAAATGTGAATGTTTGTTATTAAATTTGGGTGTTTCTCACTCAATCATATTTTGTTAAATGAATTTGGATGAAACTTAGTACATAGACAGACCGTGTTCTGGATTAACACTGGCCTGTGTGCCAGACAAAGGATACTTTTCATCCCGATATTACTATCTGATGGGATAAAAGATTCGCTTTAACGTCATTGTAAAGTTTAATGCTGGTGGTGGTCGTGGTGGTCTAGTTGAGATTTGATGTGGATGTCCATGGGCTGCAGTGACCACTTATCATCAGGTGGCGTGCATGCTCGTTTGCTATTCTGTTAATGTATTAAAAAGATATGCTTACTTAAATATACAATTTTTATACGCGTTAAATCCACGCGAAGGAAGTAACATATCTGATCATCATTCAGTAGTTAACATATCTGACACTACAAAGGCCAATGTCTTAGATGACAGATCTCAAAGTTTTGTTTGATAAAATATTATTAGGCAGTCGAAAAATTTCACATCGCTTTAGGTACAGTGATTCGTATCGTATGTTGAGTTGAGTTGAGTATACTCACAAAAGCTTAGATGAAAGCAAGGGAATCGTGTTTCAGCTATTTGCAGAACAACTGAGATAGCAAATAGAAATTCGGGGAAAACTATACGATTATCCACCACGAGTACATCAGCGGGTTGCCTCTTATGAAGTCACTATAAATATTTCGCTAATTCTGTTCTGCTTAGTGTTAAAATATTCGTATATATCGAATACATAGATTCGAACTCATTATAACTTTGCTATTCGTTAAGATACTCTTAGAAGCGATGGTGGTAGTCTTACATCGAAGGCTGGCAAGCGGCGGCACCATCTACAGCTGTTTCTGCCGTAAAGCAGCAGTGTCAGAACTGCTGTGTTTCGGATAGGGTTCAGTTAGGCTGAAGACACTGGACAGGAGGCATTCCAACTTAGTCCTAAGGAGCAACGAGGTTGTAAGGAGCACTTACTCCCTCAAATAAGACTTCCATTCTTGTTGAGGGACATGCAGTCTACGGGCTACAATGATCACTTAACAACAGGTGACCTGCATCCCCGTTAGTTATTCTGTTAATCTAAAAATCAACAAAAAATTGCTGAGAAACTGAAATACTTAAATAGGATAAAAATAAAATCTAAGGTCGTTCGCGAATGCATATTCTGCCTAACCACACCGAAATCCAGACACAGTACCGCTTAGGCTTCTGTTTTAATTCAGAAATATGTGATAGACGAGCTTTCGACATAAGACTCTATCGCCATCAAGTCACTGTTAAAACCAAACATTATCTATCCACTAATTACGAGTACCATAGGTGCAGTAACCAGCTCGTCCTCTGAAGTCACACCGCGTCTTATTAAAAAGCTTTTATTTCATAATGGCGGTGTTGGCAGCCGTTACGGGCCGACGGTTCTCCATTATGCCCGCTCCGCTCTGCCGGGTTTACTGTCCTATTAGAAATATTAACGTACTCTGCATTATAATATTTTACTTGCACGACCTGAGTTCACTCTGTTCTCAGATCGATACTCTCTTGTCAGTGCGACTGTCTCTTTCTTTTTATCTATTAAATTAATTGTCTCTTAATTAACTGTTGATTTTATTGCATTGTATTTATTGCTATGACTTACGACATTATGACTACAATCTCCGACTGTTATGGAATATTTCTCTGCCCCTGTGGGTCAGTTTAAATTCAACGCAGTTCCTTTTAAAACGAACTTCAAACTTGGGCTATGTATTTACATCGATTCTTTTCCAATCATCTTTTGTATTACC
>DWKW01002517.1:0-10951 GCA_018250115.1 Doberes anticus
ACTGGGCTCTAATATACAGTAAAATATAACAAAATAGAAAACTTATAATCGTAGGATACATTAACATAAGCGACATTCACATTAGGGATCGAGCTACTATGGCGGATAATACTAACGATTGAAAAATCGTACTAATTCAGACGTCATTTCCGCTTCGGCTAGGGACTGTGCGTTTCACATTTCACTAGAAGTGCCGTCTATTTAGCTACATAGAGCTTACATAAACTTAATACAAATTGGCTCTACAAATTGCATGCCTCGATAATAAAAAACGATCGAGTTCGTGGCGAGATCAATGACCTTACCATTGTTGTAAAACAATAACGCAAATCGTTTTTAAGTAATGATAAAAAAGATTATTAAAAACATCGAAACAAATCAATACATTTGCATAAACCTTCACAATAATTGTCGAACAAAACTACTTCAATACCATCAATTATGAAAAAAGTAGTTACGATCTTCAAGCAATAAACGAACCAAGTTGTATCATTCTTATTTGCGCTTACGTCACGAACACGCGATTGCATAGTCGACAAAATCTTACTGTTTTTTTTTTTAAATAAGGTAATTTATATAAACTTTTATATAATATAAATAAAGATTAAATATAGAAAACAGATAAGCTTCGCGGATGTTAATGTAATCGTCAACGGTTTCGTCGACTGCACATCGCACGTACGTAATACGAGCGCGTACGTAAGCGCGCACGTGCGACTCTACCGACTGTACCTCCGGCTGCGGCTCTTCGCCCAGCGAGTCGCCGAGCGCCTCGGCCTGGCTCTTCATTATAGAATATATTTTCACGTACGGCGCCTTCAGCAGCTATGCGCAAGTCCCATCACAAATATTAGTATCTTGTACGATGTAAACTATTATTTCAAGGACGAGATTCATTATCACGGTATTGAGTATAATATTAATTACTAAAATGTGTTGTAAATGCATAAAATATAAGTAAGTGACGTTTACGATCGTCTGTCCAACATAATGAGTTTCTCTGAGTGTTGTAAAGTAAATGTAATAATAAGGTAATAATATTAAGTAATAAATAAAAAAGGGTCAAATTTTATAACAATGAACGTAATAAGATCACGTATTATAGTGTAATTGAACTTTGTAACGACATAAATATGTAGTATCTTTATATTTATTATTTTACTATACCGGCAAAAATGCCATTCAAGTTGAGTGTTCTTATCGAAAGACTACGTAATCATTCTAATGTCATAAAACGGACAGATTTGTTTTTATTGACATAACTTGCTAAGAATATTTTCATTATTAACATATGTAGTAAAAGCTGAAAATACAGTAAACAGGGGGTCTAATGTAACTGTCAGAAAATTAAATTAGGTGCTATCGACAGCTAAAGAAGATTATTTTGTTAATATTGATAACGCAGTGTAAATAAATGTATCTTACATTGATATTATGAGTGGCTAAATCATAATTTATCAAATAACAAAAGAAGGCGCAATATTTGACAACTTATCGTATCATTAGAAGTAGTATAATCCTTATTTATATGATACGATATCTATTATAAAAGATAGTCTATTTAAATTAATCATCAAACATCTGAAAGAAAAAAGCTAGACTGAGACAAAGGTAGATTTTGTTCAAATAAAATTACATTAAAACGAATCATTCGATCATTTGAAACGAATCGAAACGATTTCGTATTCCCTAATTAATAAATGCTGTAATATTGAAATGATTAATTACCAAGACGGTACATTAACGTATGAAGAGCTAATATGCATCGTACAATGTTCCAAAAATAACACCGATAAGGATAGCATAACCATTTTGTTGACATCTGTCATGTTACGCGTACATAATGTCGCGTGTTACATCTCGCACTCTGCTTATGGAATTTCTAGATAAAAAATCATTTACGTGGTGCATCCAAATAAGTATATGTTAAAAAAGATTTCCGAACTGAAAACGTACATGTTTAATGTGTACTGTACTGTGGGGCTGTGATGAATGCATTGTTATCGATGTGTCAAAGCTTGTTAGTCACATGTGTTCGAAACAAACATTAATATTAGTTAAATATTCAAAGATTTAGTAAACAATAGTAAAGATGTTTTGTAAACTTACCTCCCAAGACTCGCGCGTAATGTCGGAAACATCGCCCGTAGAGCCAGTGCGCTCCTAAAACAAAGTTAACTTCATAAATATGCGCAACACTCGAGAATATTAAGATACTAATTAGCGTGTGAGAATAATCTTAAATTATAATATAATATAAAGTTAACTACAAACTGTTATCGTGATGAGCGATGACGGCAAAGTGGAGATAATATTATATTAATAGTTATATAAGGGCATTGTTTGCTAGCGAGTAACTTCTAAATTTATGAGAGTTCAGACTAATTGCCTATTTCAGTATAAGGCCCGTACAGATTTTTAAAATGCTATATTTAAAAAAAACTAAGAGAAGGTTTACCGACAGTTACTTAATGATGATGTCGAACCCGACAACTAAGAAATATCCCGACTAATGTTTACTCTTCCGCGACCCATCAACATTCGGTGGCATCTAAAAGGATACTCTGGTAGTACCGCTACACTCCGTTTTAGTTTTGTAATTCTAATTTGTAATTTTTATAGTACTATCGTCGGTGGTAACCACTTGAGACAAGATGGATTGCATTCTCCCACACCCAAAAAATTTGACAATTTTGATGGTGGTAGAGTCTTATGTCGAAGGCTCGCCTGCGGCGGCACCACCGCTACACCTATTACGCGGTTTGAAGAGTGTAGTTAGGCATACGGCACTTGACATTCCAACGTTGTCCTAAGGAGTAGCAACGCATCCACACACAACCTCAGGTGTACCAGTTAACATCAGGTGGCCTGCATGCTCGCTTGCTATTCGGGTAATATATATCTTTTTGGATATATATATATATATATCCAACAACGGTGGGAAACGCCGCTAGGTGTCATGTCAGTTGAGCGCAGACGTATAACGCACCTTCTGTCCGGGCTTGGCGTCGTCGTCGTCCCACTCGGTGTCGCTGTCGATGAGCTCGTACCCGTGCGCGGACACGTCGCCCAGCGGCCCGTATCTGTCCGGAACCCAGTGCGTCAGGAACTTGAACAGGTCGTCCACCCTAAGACACAAACGAAATTATTTATTCGCACTAATAATGTAAGGTAGATGCAAATATTTTACAGAAAGATCGCCATCTTTTACCATTTCGGGTACTCAAATATTGACGTCATAAATTTAAATAAAAGCCGAATGACTACTTTTTGAAAATTATCACACATTTAATAAGCATAACATATACCTAATTAAATTTAATTTAATTATATTTCAAAAATTATGCATTATTTATCATTCTATTATTTATTATGCGTCATCGGCTTAGTAGGACTGTTTACGACTGGGGGCGGTAGAACCAAACTAGCGGAAGCAACCTTTCAGCTTAAACTTGCTTACACCTAGTACATAAATGAGATGTTTAAGTTTTACTTTCATGGGCTACTCAAAGTCAGTCGGTTAAACCATGTTTCTTATGGGATAACGTTATTTAATGTACTTGACAGTTTTAATTGTCCTAGGTTCAAATCTCAGCAGGCAATGCAGTTTAGGCAAGTTTTATTTGATATTAAATGTGGATGTTAATGTTCTCCAAATAGTAAACGAGGTACCCTGCATTACCTGACGTTAAGTGGTCACTGCAGCCCATGAACATCCACATAAAACCTCAACTAGGACGGAACTCCTATCTGAGGGTAACGCATCCGGCGTTGCTACTCCTCAGGACTAAGTTAGAATGCCTCCTGTCCAGTGCCTTCTGCCCTTCAAACCGAAACACACCAGTTCTAACACTGCTGTTTCACGGCAGAAATAGGCGCAGCGGTGGAGCCTCCGACATAAAACTCTACCACCACATTTGACGACCCGTATGGCGCCGTAGTCAACGTGCGGACTGCCATTCGGAGGGTCCTGGGTTCGATTCCCAGCGCGGCAGAAATTTGAATGACGAATTTAGATTTCTGTACCTGGTCTGGGTATTTGTGTGATTGTTTCTATGTGTATCCATGGCACCCACGACACAGGTACCAACCTATTGTGGGGCCGTGAGTGTGAAGCGGGAAGCGTTACATAGTTATCGCGGTCACCTGTTCCTGGGCACGCCGAACCAGTACTCGGGCTTCATGCGCTTGCGGCCGTAGGACATGAGCGGCGTGGAGCGCGGCAGCGGGCGGCCTGCCGGCTTGCCCATGCGCAGGCGCAGGTACAGCGGCGGGTCGTCCGACGCGCGGGCGGGCCGCGGGATCAGCTCTGCGCACGTACACGGACAAATGTTATAATGTACCACGAAAGCGGTAACGTATTAAAAAAAAATCTACTAGTTTAATAAACAGATGATGTGATGAGTGAGTGAGTTGACGAATGTATGGATGGTGTTTGGTACTCAAAACTATAGATTTTTACAAAATTTCGCATGGAGGGGGCGGGGGTATTGCGTGATTGTAAGCAAGTTTTAGACACTATTGATGGTGTTAGTCATTATTTAACTAAGCAGTATTTGTAAGATAATTTGTCCTGACTGTGGTGAGCTCCGTTATATTAATGTATTAGGGAATTCAATTTAAATTAATATGTTTTATGATTAGTTGTATGCAGTACAAAAGTACACATTCGAGTGATAACATTTAAAAAATGACACTACACACATGAACTAGTCTTTTGAGAATTCTTAAAATTACTTAGCTTCTATGGATAAGCAGAAATAAACGCGATCGTATAAGCCTACCGTTAATCTGAGTAGGCTCCTGTAATAGTCCGGTGGCCCGTCAAAATATACCAACGTACACCACTCCCACATTGCAGTTACCTAAGCAACCGACTTAGTCCAGCAGTCTTGTCACACAATTACCGCTGTGAATAACTGGGACAGAACACACTCACTATCGAAAGAAGCGAAGAGATCAGGCATGTCGTCCACGGAGACCATGCTGCGGTAGTCGAGGCGCGGCTGCGTGGTGCCGACGCTCGAGGTCGACTTGGTCTGGGAGCGTCCGAAACCGCCCAGCGAACTACGCCTGCATGCATACATAAAATTAATAAGAGTCTTACGCATGATGTTGTATTTTGAACGTTTGGTTAGCAATGAAGCCTAGCCTTCTGCGTTACTTGTTGTAGAATTTTTATTTTCGCATACCCTAGAAAGGTTACTGACATAAGCAAATAGTAGGTACACTTAAACTGATGTCATTTTGACACTACAGCTTTTATATATCCCTACTGAGTAGGGCCTACTCATCCAAACACAAATATGCTATTTTAGCTTTAATTAAAATAATGGTATTTATCAGCATGGCTGTAACTAGATCAATCTATACTGTTGTAAAATTGAAACGAGTATACTTAAGATAATTAAAAAAACTGACTTTTAGTACTGTATAAATGTTTCTGAACACAAAATATTTTATTTGTCTGTGTATATTTCGTATATTTGTTCGCCAATCATGCAAACTACTGAACAGATTTAAATTCACTTGGTTAGATTAAACTACGCCCAAAAGTTTCAAAGGATCTGTGGAGTGGATCCAAAACCACATTTTGTACTTGCATTTTGCATGCAGTATTTGCCCTCATGTCTGGAGGTCAATTAATATGATTTTTCTGAATTGTGACTAATACGAGGCAACAATGTCTCGGTCGGTAATCTAGTATGTTAAAAGTCAATAACTTAAAGAAATTATATACTCTTAGCATACTTCAACTATATCAAATATAATTATCATAATATAAAAATATAAAACACATAATTTACTCCACCTGTAAAAGTATACTGATGATGTCAAGAATCTTATATAAAATATAACAGGACTAAACATGCTACAATTTCACGGATCATAGTAAAAGGTGCTAATACAAAAATGCTCGTGGCAACAGTGGTAATGATGATAACACACAACTGACCTGAACGTCCATACTTTACCCTATAATGTGGTCTAGATGGCAGTACATACACATATTTCGCCGTCATGATCTAGCGACAAGCCGCAAGACGGCACGCCACAGCGACAAGAAACGGAAAGCTTTGATAGCAGAATTATTTTGAAAGTTTTGGAAAATCTTGACAAGCAAGAGCAACCATAAACTACAAACGGTGGAATAAAAAATTTACTGCTATTTTAACGTTTCACATTTATTCGTACAATATAGGTTATGGTTGCTGTATGGTGGAGTTTAAACCAATATTTCCAGAAATAAAAGGTATTGAAAGTCTGTTCTATAAAGCGTGTCGAGAAGGCGCGCCGCCGGTGCAACATCGGAACAATATCAGAACAAACAGTGAAAAACAGATTCTTCTAGAAAACTCGCTAACACGTTGATGACTCTAGTTTCGTCCTAACACATATACAACATGCCATTCAGCGCAATTTTTTCCACAATTATCTATGCGTTGGATTTAGGACGGACTTTTTTTTTTTAGAAATTTTTGACCGAAATCCAACAAATCTTGACAATACGAATAAGAAGTAACAAAGACATATGTCGGTGGAGATGCCTAGTAACAAAGTGATGTAACGGACAGGAGATACTAATCAGATCATAGCGCCACAGTTGGTTAGATTTGCCAATTACAAAAAATAAAATAAAAACATATGTAAAAACTAAATCTTTTTTGTACTGAAAACGATAAAATTAAAAGATAACTTTGGCAAAGTTAACGGAAAGCATTATTGTACTTTGAGAGATTTAAAGATCAATCTAATAAATTTGTCTTCAAAGACAAGATTATATTTATACTATAAAGACCGACAAGCGCAAGCGTTTTTGCCTCAAATGCGACTTAGCTCATCAGGTTGCCTTAATACGAGGCCTCATGGACATAAACGAGCGCCTCTTCTATAAATCAAAACAATTTGAAACAGCCTTTACAAAACAAAACATAACGCAAAATGCAATAAGGTGTAATTCAGACTTAGCAACTTCATGTCACCATGATCTAATTTAGTTGAAATGCAACACATAACGGAGTCGGCACATCCAATCTTGCCAGCGGAGCGTCACGTACCCCGATGTGAACACGTCGTGGGGCCCCTCCTCCGACGGTGTTTTACTCAGGAACAAACCCGTACCGAACTCCACTAGGTTTATTGGCGAACTGTGCAACGTACACGGCACACACCAATGAACGAAGGGAATTTTTGAAATTCAGACGATCCCGGTTAGCATCCACGGTAGCAAAGGAAAAATTTAGGATTGCAATATTAATTTTTTAATTATTTCGACGTGCACGTGTATATGTGTGATCTTAATTTACGGTACAGTTTTCTGTGTTTGCGTAACGGATGTCGATAGTAAAATATATCACCTGTTTTCATCGAGTCATTATGTATAAATTTATCTGTTTATTGTTCACGTGTGTTACTATCAGTCACAGACTGTGTTAAACGATGTCACGAAAGTTAATACCTACACAATTTTGGATGACTTTAGCCCAATTTCACGTACAAAGAAAATGTATTATTTTCAATTATTCCAAAAGATCTAGATCACGTAAAAGAGCGAAAAATTTCATTAATACTCCAAAAACCGCAAGTTTTGTAAACTGTAATAATATGAAATAGTAATTGATAGTAATACCCGTATGAACTTCTCATATGTATTTTGTGAAAACTAAGTTGTAATGGTGGTTCGCCCGACTTTTCAATAAATGGAACGTATTTTTTTACATGATGTTACATTATTGGTATCTTTACTTACGAAAGTAGTAGAAAGCACGTAATTACATTCATCGCTTCGTGTCTTGCTAACGAATCAAGAATTTAATACACACATAAAAGTTTGAATGAACCATTATGAAAATAATCTTACATTTATAATGTACGTATTGGAAAAAAGTCGGATAAAAAACATGTAATGTAAACTTACAACGGACCCTACAATTTGACTTCTAAATTCAAGTATTGATTGTGCTCATGTCGTCACTTTATGGGTTTTAATAATAAAGCACGAAAATATTCTTACAGCTATAACGAATGTGTTGGAAATTTATCCGTATAAGAGGCATGTAATGTAAACTTTAGGCACAAACGACCCACTGAGGTTGACGTGTCTCGAGCTTCAGTAGCTCAGGTCGCAGTACACTAAATAAAAAATAAAATGTAAACTTACAACGAACTTAACGATTTGATTTCAAAAGTTAAGTATTCAGTATGTTCCCGGTATCACTCACTCATCGCGTCCTTCGTGATCAAAATATCCCATTAGTGATTAAAATTCGTAGTCATGGCTTTTATTCCTTTAATTAAAAGTTAAACAATATGGGTTAAAATAATAAGTCCGATTGCAGAGCCTGTCAGAAAGGCAGATTATTCAAATATTATGACGTTGGACAAACTGTACAAGTCATAATTATCGTACGTACGGTAATTGTTGAGTATTGAACTTACCAATTACTAAAAATTTACTCTATTAAACAGAACTTGAAACTTGAATGCATCCTTTTAGGAAATGTGTTACCTAAAATCTGTTATAAAATAAATAAATAAATAACCAGAACCTGACGCGACGAGTAAGTGAAAAAACGTAATAATCAATCAATCAATATGGTAACCAAAGTAAGCATTAGTTATATTGTAATAATCAGTATTGTTACGCACTTAGTAGAAGGGGGCACGTTACCTGTTGAAGACCTTGGAGAAGACGCTAGTGGAGTTGTGGCTGTCAGCGGATGTGGGCAGTGAGTCGCTGCCCTGCGAGCCCTGGGAACCCGCCCCCGCGCCCGCGCCCGCGCCCGCTCCCTCGCCAGTCAGGCCCTCCACCCACGACAGCGGGTACGAGAGACGTTTTAACATCTGAGACAAATTAACAGAGTTGTAGATGAACATAGCTCTAAATTTTTGTTTGAAGCATATTATTAGATTAATTAATACGTGAAGCAAAAACATTGTACGCCTTTTTACGAAAATGACGCGCACGGGGTACTCTCCAGTCATTAACAATATAAGCTATATTTTTCAATTTAAAATGATACCGTATCGATCACAATATTAACTGTAGTATCTAACGTGACCATACGTTCCGCTTTAGTTGAAATTGTCCCGCATTCAGACTGTCCGTCCCGCTGTCCCCAGCGAGAGCAAACATGTCCCACTTTTCTTATATACTTGCTTACCTACATATATCTACATCAAATTCTTTCTCTGCTTAGCTTGGTGTCAAATGTACTTGTGTGAATCATCCAAAGAATTATTTATTTACAAAATCATTGACATAAAAATGGTCAGGTTAAGTATATCACAAGTCCTAACGATATTCTAGGATAGGCATAAGACATTCTTTTTTTTTAAATGTTATTAGAATAGCAAACGAGCATGCAGGCCACCTGATGTTAAGCGTTCACTGCAGCCCATGAACAACCACATCAAACCTCAACTGGGACGAAAGTACTATCTCAGGTCGTATGTGGATGAGTTGCTACTCATGAGAACTAAGTTGCAATGCCTCTTATCCGGTGTCTTCTGCTTAACCACACCCTTCAAAAAGAAACACAGCAGTACTCACACTACTTTACGGCAGAAATAGGTGCCGCAATAGAGTCTTCCCATATTGCTGCTTTACAGCAGAAATAGGAGCCGCGCTGGTGCCGCCGCAGGCGAGCCTTCGACATAAGACTACCACCATCAAGAGTACCACCCGTCTGCACACACCTTGTTTTTCTTATCAGGTTTATTGGCATCCTCCTTCTGGTTGCCGTCGAGCGAGAAGGAGACGGCGGCGGGCTTGCGCGGCGCGCGCTCGTTCTCCCCGAGCGGCGGCGCCGACAGCGGCGGCTCCCCGCGCGGCAGGCACACCGGCGGGACCCACTCCGCCGACAGCACGATGTCCGCGTCGCTGTACACCTGTGCAAGATCATTATCATCGTCAGCATCATCATCATCAACCCATTATTGTCCCGCTGCTGGGCTGGTCTTCCGTCGGAGATGAGAGAGTTTAGACCGTAGTCCACCACGCTGGCCAAGTTCGAATTGTAGGACTTCAGATGCCTTTGAGAATGTTATGGAGAACTCTCGGGTATGTAGGTTTCCTCACGATGTTTTCCATAACCGTTAAAGCACTACGCACGCATACGCATAATACGCATGCACTACGCACGCATAATACGCACATGATATTGAATCGAAAATATTTAGAGAAATTGAGGTGCGTGCCGGGATTTGAACCTCGACCCACCATAGTGGAGTCGAGATGATTAACCACTAGGCTATCACTCACTTACACCTGTGCAAGATAACTCAACACTGGGATATAGATTTCAATATACATTTTTATGAATTCCCGTATGAGAATATCATTAATTTTATTTGTCTTTTAAGTACACTTAGAAAGACTATTATGTAACTCAGTTTCGAAGTGTATTTTGTAGCAGTCATTCGAATCAGACTAATTTAATTGTAATTATTGCGAAACTATGTGCACGTGTGTATGTGCATGTGTGTATCGATTTGTTATTTACGAAATACATTTTCATGTTTATTTTATTATTTGAGTATGACAAATTGATTTTATGTTAGCTGTGACTGACAATAAATATTTAAGTACAGAGCTTTTGGAGAAAATTAGGACACTGCTGTGCTCTCGAACTCATTTCAAAATCGATTAAATATTATATGGTTTATGTAATAATCGAAGGGGCGGCAAAATAAAACCCTGAAAATATGACACAGTCGAAAAACAGGTAAATTATTTTCCAAAAAAAATAAACCAACACAAAAACACAAATAGGAAGAAAAAAATGAATAGATTGAAAATGGGTAGTCCAACGACGCAGAGAACATCCCATAGTTATCCAAGTCCAAAAGAATTTTAAAAAAAATTTAACAACTTAATCCATAGAAAGAATAGCAAAATAACATAGATATAAAGAATTCTTTACAGTAAGAGGTTCTTTTTCTCTAACGA
>DWKW01002518.1:0-10950 GCA_018250115.1 Doberes anticus
GGTCCACAGAGTTGGGGCTTTCCTAATATTTTCTGGTAGGTCGTTCCATAATAGTATAGCCTGAACGGTGAACGAGTAGTGGAAAAAACCAGTGCTATGCGGTGGAATAGATGCTTTTAAATTGGAAGAGGAACGAAGTACCCTGTTATGTGTTTCACAGACGTACTGAAAGTTTGCCTTAAGATAAGGTGGTGAAGATGTATTATTTAAAATAGAATAAAGAAGAAATAAAATTCTGGATTGGCGCCTTTTTTGAATTGAGAGCCATTGGAGCTGGCGACGATATTCAGAGATATGATCATATTTACGTAGATTGAATATGTACCGGATGCAATAGTTTTGCAGGCGCTCCAGCTTGTTAAGAAGTTCCATGTTAAGGTCTGGGTAAGCATGAGCTTGGTCTTGAGAGGAATTAAATATTACACCGGGAATAGAAAAAGATAAAATACGGAACGTTATATTTTTAACCCTTACCATTTTGTCCTAAATCCAAGTGGAAGAAGATGCAGACTAAAATATTAGTATTCAGAAAGACAGGTATGATATCACTTTAGAAAAATATAGTTCTTACATTTGGTTGTATATCGAACAAAACCTGCAAGATCATTCCAATAAGAATCGCACATGTGCATGCTTTTAAGTTATATTTGTAAACAAGGTATCCATAATTTATATAAAATAACGCACTGATCTACGTAACCTACATAACCAACATAATAAATATACTTCTTCAATATTCTTAATTATGTGACCCAGATTCAATGCAAATTTTCACGACATGCGTGAAGAATCAAAAAAAGAGTCTTTCGAAGCTGGCAACGCATAGGTGACCACTTACCATCAGTCGAGCCGTATGCTTATTTGTTAGTAACCTTTTTAATAAACTTGGTTCAAATTGTACAGGTTACATTCATCTGAAATCCAACTTTCTAAACTTGTTCAATGACCGCCGTAGAGGAAGAAATGTAGAGGAAAATGTGTTCAGAACTGTCAAACAATGTATTCGACGACATTTACTGAGGTTTCTTCACACTGTTAACAGCATCCAGCAAATACTTTCCAGACCTTACCCAGTTAGAGCCCCAACAACTGAGATATCTCTGAAGCGTACACTGCTCCAGCACAGACTAGTGCACTTGAAGAATGACTGCGCAGAAGTTTGGTCCTTTTATTGGTACTGTCTATCTATACAACAATCTAACATATATAAACCAACTACCTGTACATATTTTACATTAAAATGTTTAAAAATATATTATTATACAAAAATAACTTCACTTAAAATAGCCCGTATGATACCCAAAACACTGGCAGCAGTGAACAATCAATATTGGTAATATGTCTAAAATACTATTATTGTTTTTTAATTGTGTATTTTAAGATATTAACGGAACAGCAAATGAGCCGACTGATGTTACCACATCATACCTCAACTAGAGCGGAGGATCTATTTGGGGTCGTATGGGGATGCATTGCTACTCCTGAGGACTAAGATGGAATGACACCTATCCAATGATTTATGCCTAACTACACTCTCTAACTAAGAACACAGCAGTACTCACACTGTTGCAGAAATAAATAGATCCAACGGCGATTATTTAGAGAATTCTGAACACAAATCAATAATTTTATAGTTTTGTCTGTATGATTTTTTGGCAATCACGAAAAAACTGCTAAATCGATTTGAATTGGACCTATGCAGTTCAAATGCACATTACGTATAGAGTTCAGTACTACAATAAGCTCGAACAAGATCTGTACTATCATAGAAACAGCCTGTAAGTCTGTAGTTTGCGCCGACGACACACGCTTTTTTCGAAATGCTGCAAATGCAAAATTGCATGCGGCAGTCTTGTCATATAACAAAAAATATTTTTTTTCGTTATTACGAACTCAAATTATTACAAATAAAATCGACACATTGACTGTTTTTGTTTTATTTGTAACAAAGTCCGAATCAGTAAACAGCATGAAGAAATATGTAAATGAGTGATGCACTAGGAAAAGGCTGCGATTTGAGCTGACAAAATACTATAAGTAATAATGCACTGCAATTTCAATGTTACCGTTATCCGTCTGCAGCACACTCCGTTAAAAGAAATTATGACCTTCACATACTTACATTAACTCAATTATCTAAACTAAGCAGAGGTAATCCACGCCTACAGTGTCACGGGTAGACACAAACTTTTTTACAGAAATACATTAGTAGAGACATCTATCTAATAAATAAGTAAAACTGTATGAATTTGTTAGGTACTTAACTACAGCTTCAGCATGATGGCGTTACAATCTTCACTACTTAATTTTGATTTTTGCATTATCTATAACTTCGAACAGCTTATATAGTGATGAAATATGGGACCAATAACATAACTTAGTAAAATTGAGAAGTGAATAACTAGCAACCAAAAAGTTGTCGTGTACATACCTCAGGTTTAAAAAATATTAGTAGAGACATCTATCCGGTAAAATGGCAACTTTTTTCTAGTACGTAGTAGTTTAGTAGAATATGCGCTGATGCTAATACAGATGGCGCTACTTACTTCTAACTTTACAATAATATTATAATTTGTTCTAACTCGTAGTAGATGAATATTTACAAGAAATATACGAAGCTTGTACACTGACAAATTTTAAACCTCATGTCAAAAATATACAAACTATAGCACTCCCGACTGTCATAGATAACAAGCTACTAACGTCACTAGGAACGTCCATAGACTGTAACCATAATGCAGCAAAAGCTCTTTATTCGCAAGGTATATGTTTCGTAAATAAGCCGCGGGTATATGTTTCGTAAATAAGCCGCGAATACAGAAATCGTGATTTCCTCGGTGATAATATAAAAAACAAGTATTTTTGACCATATTGAGTAATTATTATCTTCAGACTTAGGCAATCTTTTAAAGAATTTTGTAATTTTTTCTTGCTTGGCAATTTTTAAAAGCTCCTTCAAGTCACTCATATTCAGCAGTGGCATTAGCAATTTTCCTTTTAAAATTAAGACTTCGTTCCATAGACGGATCAATTTTCATACAGAAATCTCAAAGCTTATTTGCCTTAAACCTTCAATAAGATTTTTCAAATTAAATCTCACGTTTCCAGAGCTTGTTGAAGCCTCGGCGTAGGCGACTTGTGTCAAAGGCCGAACCAAGACAGCGGCGATATCATTTAACAACATACTTTAGTCGTAGTAGTAATAAGATCTATTTTACTTTTTTATTAGTCTATTTGACGACACGTTTACAAAGGATAATCGGTTGGACTTTGATTATTGACTATTGAAGACTATTGGAATCCTATTTATTAATATGTGTGTACCGATGTACCGATTAGATCCACGAATAAAGAAATCTTTAGCCGCGAATATACGAATTGGGTCGCATTTTTTAAATCCGCGACTAGTGAAAACGTGAACGAAGGAAGCGCGAATAAAGAGCTTGTACTGTACCTACTACATATCACATAAACTACACGGCATCCACTACAATGACTAGAATAAAAATAACTCGCAGATTTTTTTTTCGTTAGATTCATTATAAGTTTAGTGTGCTGTGTACAATATGCTAAATATGCAAAATCTCGAAATTTTTGAACTGAACATTTCAATCAGGTTACTAATGACTGATGTCCGTAGATTGCTCATTCTATGCCTTTATATTTACCCTAGCAGAAAAAATTCTAGGACCGATATTTTACTCCATACTTTACAGATATCTATAACACTAATCTACGCAGTTATTTTTGGCGTGATATACTTACCAGACAATTTCTTTGATTTCTTTTTTTCAGACTTTCCATAACCGCAAAGCCTAATCGTGGTTCGATGACAATGTTTTTTCACAGGTTCGACCCACCTAGACAAACAGTTGGTTGGTTCAAGCTTGCGAAGGAAGACGTTATCTATATTGGACCGTTCATAAAATACGTTCGCATTGTATGAGGGAAAGAGGTGGGTGGTATTGCTCAGTGTGACACAATGTGACAAGGAGGGACGTGGGTTCTACGGCAACGTGACGATGATTTAAAAATTCTATTTCAATTTTTCTCTTGAAGAAGTAGGAGGTACAGAAATACCGATTATAGAACTTTCCGAGCATTTAAAGGAATTTTTATTTACATTTTAACATCATTTACTATGTCCGTTTGTATTGATTATACTATGTGTAAGTGTGTTATTGACAGTTAAAAATAGCCTCCTTTTATCTCTTTCGCTTACTCTGTCGGTCGGTCGGTCGGTCACCATGCTTGCGCATACGTCTTCTTTGTTGCGCTCATTAAAAATTTTCATTAGTGTCAGTGAATTATTCTAAACCGTTATATTCGTCAGGCGTTTTACAAGTATTAAAAGACATTTTTTTTATTATTTTTGATTACATATAATATCAACGTGCCTAAAATATGTTCAACTGCGTTCCAATAAAGTAAATATATAGGGTGAAACGATCATATACGGGATTAAAAAACTTTAGTTAGATACTCCGTCTAACGTTGCACTACCAGCTTACACCGTTTATTTCACATTTCTTGCCATTCCATCACTATGGACTATCACTATAGTCAAGTGTGTGATAGTGGTTAAGAATGTCGACTTTCAGCTCTGATGGGTCGAAAGACAAACCCACGTCCGCTAAACAGACAAATAAAATAACTTAGTCGTCCGACTGTCGAACGAATAATTTATAATTAATCATCCGATAATGACTTTTGCTGGTTTATCGCTAATCAGACGAATAACAATAAATTATTTTTAGTTGAAAAAAAATCTATTCCAACCTAAGCAATCATTATTTAATCATCGATAGGTTATTTTATTCGTCCGTTTAGCGGACGACTAGACACTTCGATAATATTTACACCGTCTACTGTATTTCTAACTGAATCTATGGTCAACCACAGAGCAATTTATTCAAAATATACTCGTATACATCATGTCCACACATAACAACAGTACAACACTATGATAACCGTCTGACATTTATAAAGATGGTCGTTTGACATTATATATCCTACAATTACCTATCGTAGCACAGAGTACACCTATATAAATGTAGACAAGTATCTACTACTTTGTACTCATGGCGTTGGTACGCATTCAAAAATTGCATTTTGTTTGAGATTGGTTACGAAAATGCAATCTTCAGACAATTTAGTCTAAGACAGTGTTTGGCTGCATTTTTTGTTTTAGTTACTTTTGTTAAAGAAATGAGTTGCGAGTTCTGGTGAGTATTATTCTTGATATGATTCATTTAACCAGATGTTATGTATTGCTCTTCATGCTCATTGTTGTATTATTAAGCCGATATAGCACTCGAAGACTTGTTGCTTATTGAATTCTATTTTTCTACAATCAAGAATCAATTTGACATTGAAGACGAGTCATACTAATATTACAATCACAGTTCATTTATATCACAAGTACTGGGAGTATTGGTCCATAAAATAAGCATATTCCGTATACACTTTATTACCTCCGTTTAAATAAGTACTTTGCATATTTTGAATCGACGAAAACACTTCGGAACTGTTCACGTAATATTTGTGAAAAAAAGAAGAATTAAATTTACAGATCTTGGTAAATTGCATTTGGGCAGAAAGTTAAGTATATATAGTAAGTTTTATTGTCCTAATTTACTTTTCCTTGTCACATCATTACATTATTTATATTTTCTACATATTGAATAGTAAATTAATTATTGAACATATTATGATTAATTTAACATTGACAAGAAAGAACAACTTTTAGTAAGCTTCCAAGTATGTCTAAGACATGTGTTTGTAACAAGTATTCTTGTATATACTAAAATCCAAACTACTCAATTGACAGTAGAACAGTTCTGTAGATATTACTAAAACAATTTTTATTTATGTTATAGCAAAATAATGAGATGTCTTTGTTCTTCAATTATAGAATATCTGTAGATAGATAAACTTACCTATGTAAAATTTTATTGTCTGATATAAATGCACTTAAACATGATAAAGGCAGAAATTATATTGTATTTAGTTTTTGTGTTCATTCCAAGCATTCCAAATTGGCAAGGAAATAAACAAATGTTTTATATAACAATAAAACTCTGTTATAATTTTTTTTTTATTAAAAACAATTGGCAAGTTCATACTACAATTTTTTTTTGTTTCAAATAAATATTGTACCACGCTATAAATATATATATATAATTATATGTTATAGCAAAATAATGAGATATCTTTTGTTCTTACATTATAGACTATGGTAGATAAATAAACTTACCTATGGAAAATTTCATTGTCTAATATAAATGCACTTAAACATGATATAGTATAGTTAGAAATTTTATGTTCATTCCAAGCATTCACAGTTCATACCAAATTGTTGAGGAAATAAATAAAAGTTTTATATAACAACAAAACTGTGGCTAACAATAATAAATTTACTGACTGAATTATAAAAAAAAAATCACAAATGGGAACTGCCTGAAATTTCCTATGCATTCTTTAGTAGATGTATCAAGAACTTGTTAACGTGAATTTTATATTGTTGTGTGCTTATTGGCTCATGAATTAATCTTATAGAAACTTGATGACTGTCTTTTGTTCTGATTCAAATATAGTGAACTTTAAATGGCATTAGGTCATGACCATATTAATCAATACTAGAGGACAGTTGGTGCTTGTGATCATCCAAAGACAGTTGTTGAGTTTTATTTATAGGGATTAAGTTAACTTTGAACCAGGGTTGCACTAAGCGTGTATGGCCTACAAGTAATTACTATTTAATCTATTTGTTTTTGCCGCTCGAATAATTTTTTTACATTATTTACAAAATTATGATATCATATTGCGTTTCTATTTATTGTGTAATTTTCACATCAATGTTGTTAATAATTTACATCGGTTGAAGGCATAGATTGGGTTGAAACCCAAAAGCTTATGCAACCAATTCTGATCTATTGTAGCTGAACTTGCATTGTTTCCAAAAAATAAAAGCAAAATTATTAGAATTAAGTATACCTTTATAAAATTGTGGGGGCTCTGTCAATACATTACAAATATTATTCGAAAAGTAATTGACATTGACTATTTGGGGTTTTTTTTAGGGTACCTATTTATCTCCTTGTTCCATTAAAGTACAACAAATTAGGTTGATATTAGTGAAATTGAAAGATTTATACAAGCAAACTTTTGTAATGAAAATTTGTAGAAAAATGTTAAGCTCTAAAACAAAAGGATATAAATAAGTGTCAATTCAAAGCAAGCTGCATTTAAGTAATTTTTTTGCATGTATTACTTTGTTGCTAGTTATTAAAAACTATACAGGCCAACATATGTTAAGTAGCTCATAGATATTCAATCTCAAATAGGTACAAAGTCCTATCTGAGCCATATATAGTCCTTGTTTGTGGATGTGGTACTACTACCAATAAACTGAAATGCCTCCTATCCAGTGTTATCTTAAATAACAAAATCCTTCAAACCATAATACAGCAATGCTCACACTGCAAAAATAGGTGCAACAGTGTAAGACTATACAATCAAAACCTTCATAAAAACTAACACATGCATATGTACCGGTAACATGCATAGCCTATGACTCAGATAGCACCTGAAAGTAATTAACCAGATGTCAGTATCTATACCTGGAACTGGACCTATACCTGAAGTATCACTATCTCACTCATACTCATGTTCATATGGAGCATTATCTGCCATCATACTGGAACTAGAATGGGATCTAGCTGCGTTGACAACTGCGATAACTTTTAATGTCACATCTGAGAATTTTTCTCCTAAGTCCTGCATTCTCAGTAGTAATTGTGTGGTTCTTTGTTCACCGAGTACCAAACCGCCCAGAAGTTTTTGAATCTGACGGTGCTCTGATTCTTGATAAACAGATCAATCTATTCATCAGTGCTGTGTACTTTCCGCTAGCAGGAGGCTTGAGGCTTGAGGCTTCTGTAAGGTCTGCCCGGTCCAATACTGAGATCACTAAATTGTATTTGTGATCTTCGCCGATCCTGTAGGCTACGACAATAGCTTCGAATTGAGCAAACCAAAGGCGCGTCGCTACTTCACTATTCCCAATTTCTTGCATGGAATTTTCTTCGTCAGATACTTCCACGTTTACGTTCGGGTTTTTCCAAGATCACGTCGGGCTCTTCCAAGATCACGTCGGGGTCACCAAAATGTCGAGACTTAGGTTAGGATAAATAAAGACTTTCAGAAGGTGTTCATATCAGTAATATCTCGTATATTTAAAGCACAAGTAAACCTTAATAAGCTAAAGTATAGTGCGACAAATCGTGACTATTGTATGCCGCTATACGCGCTAGCTTGCTAATGGCAACAACGCAGGTAGGAGTGCAGGTGTCCGTTGTAATTTCACAGAGAGAGATGGCGAACATGATACCGACATCTTGTTAATTACTTTAAGGTGCCATCTGAGTCATAGGCTATGCATTTTACCAGTACACCACATTGTTGAACTTTGTATAATTATGCCTTTTTCTTTAAGAATCTGTATTTAATTGTTTTAGGTGATGGGGCATTGTTGGTGCAAAGACATGGCACCAAACGACACAGAGGTATACTCGCCTTCTAGACCATCTCCCCGGTCTCAGCAAGGAGTCGAACCTCGTGTGCGCATGCCCAAAATGACAGAACCAGCTATTGTTGACCGACTTATCATTGAGATGCTCACCCTTATATCTACTTTTGTGGACAAGTATGCACCTCTTAATCACTTATTGTTTTTCCAATTGGTATGTTTATTTAAAAAAATATGTATCGCTTACATAAAGTTTTTCAGTGTTAGGAAAACTGCTATAAAAAGAAACTAATGAAACAGTGATATGAAATGAAAAGCAGTGTTTCAATATACTTGTTGCTTGGTTCATTGTAAGCAGTTGGATCTCTTTACACACAATACACAATTAACTACAGTTCTATGCAATTTAATTGGTAATTACATATTCCCTAAACATAATATGATAGTTATAATGGTGTTCTCTGTGGATTGAAAATTGATTCCATTTTTCTCTATTAAAGCCACCAAATATGTGTATTAGATCTATTCTAACAATATAATAATACTCAAAACTAACAATATAGTAAAACATGATGCCTGAAGCTGCCCGCTATTGTGTAATTGTATAATCAAATCTCTGAGTAATTTCATTGTGAATGCAAGTAATAGGTTAAGTGATGTTGCCGTTGCGCTAACTGCCACTTGTGAGGCTTGTCGGTTCGTTTCCAAAGAGGGAATGAGCTACTACAGGGGTATATATAGGCACCAACACATGATGTAAACAAAAAAACATTAATGTAGTCCCTGAGGATGTGTCAAAAATTTAATTTAACTAAAGTAGTAGCAAGGGAGGGGGGGGGGAATCCTGGCCACCTAATGTCATATGAAATTAAATAGGATGTAGTCCTTTCTAAAGTGTTCTGTAGATAGAAGATGTATCAACTCCTGAAAACTAAGCTATAATGATCTAATACATCTCTAACCCTATTTTTGTTAGAATCCTTGATTTTGAAGAAATTTAAATATAGGAAATATGTATTTCTCTGACAAGTTTTTCTGTAAACATATGAATTGATAGACTCAGATCATTTAGAAGTAAAATATTGATTTGAATGGATCATGCAATATGTAAAATGTTTTATTTAATACTCTAAAATGTTCATTGGCAAGACCACAAATAAAACACCTCTCTAATTCATAAATAAATAAATACATAGATACTGTTTTTGTTTGTTTGTATAATAATAATGTAAAAAACATTACTTGCTATATTATTGCAATATTTTGTATTATGTTTTAAAATAAACCAAATGTGCTGTGAACAATCATGCTCTTTACCTGAAAACTTTGCGAGAGTTTTATTATGCTATTGATGAATAATGATAACAGTTGATGTTAATGCAGGTACTGACATGGCTGGCATGATATGGCTGGCAATTATTTGAGTTTAGAATGAAGGCAATATGTTTTCAAAGATGTTTTGTACACTATTACTGTAAACTGTTGGTTTGCAAGCTAGACTAAGACTAATATTGCTTTACAATTTAAAAAAGTCTTTATGATATTGATATTCAGGGAGTTACAATTTCCTATGTACAAAAGTATGTAAATATGTAAACAATTTTCTGAATCCAAACACTTGACCAATTTTCATAATTCTAGTTCATTTGTTTCAAATTATATTTGATTCTATTTAATTTTAGTTAACATCTTAATTGTATTGTGAAAATTTGGACACCAAAATATTGCAAATATGAGAAATGTACATTTTATGTTAAATTGACCATCTTTGTAAAATTTCAGCAAAGAAAGGTATTTCAATTAGATATAGTAATTTATTATTATTGGTAATATGTTGCAAAATGTTAATAATTTTGTTTCAGTGAAGAGGAATCTCCAGTTTGCCTGGTGAAGCTACATGTCATAGCTGATTCTGAGGAGGGATGGATCCAGGTGGTTACGTCCATGGTGAATGTGGTCCCTCTCGAAGACCCATTTGGCCCGTCCGCTATCACTATCCTATTAGATGACTGTCCCTTGCCGTCCAAGGATTTAGTACTAAGGGTACATATACTTTAAAGTAATTATATTAATAAGTAAAGAAGTAAACAAAAGATTGAATGCCATGAAATATGTCAGATTTGACTGAAGGTACCATAGCTACATCTGGACCGTTTTGGTATAGTATATTTTTGACAGCCTAAGTGAATGATAGCCTAGTAGTTAAGATTCTCGACGCCCCTATGATGGGTCGAGGTTCAAATCCCGGCACGCACCTCTATTTCTCGAAAGTTCTATTCAAAATTTTCGTAATTATGTGCGTATTATAAACTAATTATCACTCGCTTTAACGGTCAAGGAAACCATCGTGAGGAAACCTGCATGCCTGAGAGTTCTCCATAACGTTCTCAAAGGCATGTGAAGTCCGCCAATCTGCACTT
>DWKW01002519.1:0-10950 GCA_018250115.1 Doberes anticus
ATTTTATGTATCTCTCTATGTCTGTATTTTTCATGGTATACAAAAACCCTTACTTATGAAAAATAATTTGTATAATATTGTAAACAGTCATTTAAGAATGTATTGAAACATTCTGCTATTTCTCTATAAAATACTGTTCTACTAAAGTACATAATTATCAAATTACCAGCTAAATGATAACAAGCAAAACTGTTTGAGTATCGTAGATTTTCCGTTTGCATGCAACTCGCTATCCGAGTAATTTTCCTAATGACAGCGGCGGCTTAACAATCCTATCGTTTTGTGCCTCCTTCAATTTGGAAGTAAAATTTCGAAAGGCACCTATTAATAAGCCACTCCATTTATTTTACTATTGGTATTTTCTTTTAATTTATACATATACGTATACAGTTACATAGTCTTATATGCTCTAAATATATTTATATTAAAGGAATAGCAAACGAGCATGCAAGCCACCTGATGTGGTCACTGCAGTTGACATCGACATACAACCTCAAATTTCACTTCTATGTATATGCAATATAAGTCTCCTTTTTCAGGAACATTAGAGATAATTAAGATAAAATATTTACGTTCTAATATCGATTATATTCGATTAATACAAAGCAAGAAAGAGGCAACGACGACGAAGAGTCTGCGTGTACTATCAACGCAGCAACGGTCACTCTGCCAAGAGCTCACGATTAAAAAGAATATAAAGTAAATACAGGACGTTTAAGGAATCTCCTGAAACAGTATCATAAAATATTTTTTTCATTTATTTCCAACTGAAAACGTAACGGCGATTAAAATTTAAACTTCCTTGGTAAACAAAGCGGACATTCGTTATCACATAAGATTTTTCCAAGTTTCGCAATAAGCATGACATTATAAACAATGGCCGAGGACGGTTAACGGTTCGGCTCGGCTAATTAAACAATAAATAGCCGCCGGCTAACGATTATTATATTCAAAGCCGAGCTTTGAATTCGCATCACTCTCCAGTAATGTGTCAACGGGGAACGGTCGCTATTCTCAAGTGCTGACCTAACGATCGCTTCTTTATTATTTAATTTGTTCGTATTCTTAAAAATATTCTTAAAATGAATGACCTATTATATTGAAAGCTGGTCTTATTTACTGTTGTACTCTTATTTTTACCTACAGTAGTGATAGTACAGCTGTATTCCAGCCTTAGTCCAGTAAAGTTTAGAAATGTGGCGTGCTCATTAATTCGTCAGGAGCAGCAACCTAAAATACAATATTATTACAATTGATATTCCTTAGTTACAATGACAACTTACTATTCGTATATCTTGTATTCTTGCCACTGAACTGTTAAAAAAGTTACCCTATTAAATGACTACTAATATGAATAACTGCTAATATCCTAATCCTAAGAGCTGCTTCAATAGTGTGGTGATACCAATTCAGGCCCAGACCTATCTACGTATGGAGATACAACCTGGATTTACTCCAACTCAAATTCTTCTTTAATTCTGGCAGAGCCTCTCAGGTTCCCGCAAAAACTTGTAAAGGAATAAAAATCGAGTGTTTGTTAAGCAATTGGAATATAAAATATATGTGTGTGTAGACGCAGATGTTTAAAACAATGGAATAGCAAACGAGCGTGCATTCTCACTGGTGTTAAGTCCAACATTATATAGCTACAAACGAAATCTTATTTAAGGTTGTACGTAGATGCGTACCTCCCGAGACTAAGTTGGAATACCTCCAGAATACACCGTTATTCTCCGTAAATACAGCATGCAGGGTGTTTTTCAGCAGAATGAGTGTGTTTGTCAAACAGAAAAACAGCAATGCTCTCACTGCGGCTTAACGGCAGGAATAGTTGCAGTGGTAGTGCCGCCGTAGACGAACTATCGACATATCACCACCGTCAAGGATTACTCATATTGATAAAAAACTAATTATCTTTGTAAACCTAACAGAAATTGATATCTTTTCGTCAGATTATTTTGTTGCATGCTTTGAGCAAAGGAAGTCCAAACATTCCTTGCAATATTATCTTTTCATAAGTTTACATCCAAACATTTGTATATGAAGCTAGCAACCTAGATACATAGATGGATTATGCGTTCATTTGCACGCATTAGGTAACACGGTCGCTCGTAGTTGCGACACAATTATATAATGTATGTCAGGTTGCTCCGAGAATAGTCACCCGCAGTCATTACGGAAAGCTCGTTAACGGTCTCTAATTGCATCGGGTTAATATAGACTTTGTTAAATAAAATCTCTCCTCTCGCCCCCCTTGTGGGGTTTTTTCGTTATTTACCGCGCTGCAGATGCCCTTAATGACGCGTTCTGAAACTTACGATGACACTTGGCGTTGCCCCGTCCGCGTTAATTGCGCAAGGAATTAAAGAATTTTCGTTCTTCCACTGAATTAATGGGACGCCCTGATGTACAGAGGCGGGGAAATTCAAATGTCGGGGCTCGTCTGTGTATTAAATAATCTTTATGTTGTTCGTATTTAGGTAGCTGATATACGAATATGGCGCTCACATAAGTTCTAAGGGTCCGTGCTTGTGTAATTTTACGAGGATGCTTTAAAGGTTTAGCTCGAATGTGGCATTTATTAATGAGGTGACGCGAAATTTGGTACGATTGAAGTTAAGTTGAAAATTATAGGATTAATTAAAGTTTTATCTATTTTTCCCTAAGGCTATTATAATTTGTGGTTAGTATTTATTCTGAGGAAACTTTTATGCTTGCAGTACTAAAGGTAATTATTGTGATATTTCTTAGGAGTACTAACTCAAAATTTATTCTGAAATTTAATTAATGATAAACGATATTGCATCTCTTTGCATTATTATCAACCAGCTTAATAATACACAGAATGAAGGGTTAATTCGAGGAGATTTAATTTGCTTCGCTTTTCTTCTGAGTTCTGAAGATTTCGTATCTGAGGCCGTAAAGATTTGCGAATATAAGTGTAGTTCAGAATTAGGCGCCATGTGGCTAAGACATTACGCCGCGCAATTCGCGCACGATTAAAATTATCCCACTCCGTTATCGCTGAAGGGAGTGACGAGTTATACAGCCGTATTTAAGTCAAGAATAGGTTGCCAGTATAATATATTTATATTTTTTATTCATACGGAATAGCAAACGAACATGCAGGCCAGCCCACGGACATCCACATCAAACCTCACCTGTGAGGTTGTATGTGCTGTTGCTGTGTGTGTTCTGCCTATCCCTTCAAACCAAAACACAACAGTTCTCACACTGCTGCTGTATGGCAGAAATAGGTGCAGCGGTGGTCCCGCCGCAGGCGACCTTTTGACCTTATGTCAACTCTACACAATGCTTATTAGACCTAAACATATTTGTACGAAAACTGTAACATATATATGTAAATGAATATATTTTCCTAAATATGAAACATTCCTATCCAAACTTTCATATTTAACAATATTTAAACTGACTTGCTCTTTGTTTAAGTAAATAACTTCGAAATGTCTGTATATACAACTTCAGTCTTTTGTTTACTCTCAGTAGCGTTAAACAAACTTGAAAATATTTTAGATGCCGCTAAAATCTGTCTGGAGCAGATTTCGTTGGTTCCACAATTCACAAAATTTATAGTTTTATTCCTGATAATTTTGGAATCCTTTTGTTTCTTGATTTATCTTCTTTACCTATATTACCGGCTAGATGGCTTGTGATGTTGTCGCTCCACATAAGGAAAAAATAAAAGTACCATTTTTATGGACTTCGACAGTATATGACGGTACACACTATACATAAGTTAGTCAGTCAGTAAGTCAACTTTTAGGTTGAGATTAAAACTCGTGTTTATGGTATGTAATAAGAAAAAATAACTCCAGTAAAAATGGAAAATTAAATCTCACATGAATAACTATATTGAAAGAATTTACAGTCAGTGTATAAAATAGTTTGAATGAATAATAATGAATACAAAAACTAGAACGTGACAAGCTATATTTCTGGTAATTCAGTACCAATCCTATTGAAACTTATGGCATTATTTGTGTTTAACAATATGGTTTAAAACTGCGAAAGTCCCATTTTATATCAGATTTTATTCAATCAGTTGTTTTTGCGTTTTTGACGAACCAGCAT
Source organism: Doberes anticus (assembly GCA_018250115.1). NCBI lineage: Eukaryota > Metazoa > Arthropoda > Insecta > Lepidoptera > Hesperiidae > Doberes > Doberes anticus. The sequence goes on from DWKW01002519.1 coordinate 4,093, forward strand.
ACAAACAGATAAAATAAAAAAAATACGTATTCTGAGTATCGAGACTACTAAATATTCGATATCAGGTATTTTTATTCCAATAGCTATTGAAGATATTACTTTTATAAAAGAAGTAAGTACAAAAAATGTAAATAGATTAAATCGTGTTATTATTATTTTAACTGGTTAAAAGTAATGTTCCAAAGAGAAATATAACAAAAGTTGTTTGTACATTGTATCCGTGTCTTTAAGTTTTGAGATCTATGGGAGCGATGTTAACAAAGACGTTCGGCAAGACTGGCGTGAATCGAGTGAACGGATGACGACGTGATTGGCGCCCTACTTAATTAATCCACGGCCCTCTCTAATTAATAACAATAATTCCAATGCGACTTGTCGCCGATCTACCAGATGACGTCTTAAGCTAGAAGCAAATTATCAGACGCAACTTTCTGCTGGATCCGAACATCTTTTTGCATGATTCGTTACCGTAAGGTTTAACCCCAGGGAAAATAAGCTTGACATGCTTAGTACGAAAGGCGAGTTATTTTTTACTAAATAACACTAGACTAATAAAGACGATTCTTGCCCATTGCTCATATCACAAATACCCACGGTAAGAACGTGGTACGAGGCGGGGCTCAGGGCGCTTAAGGTCACATCAGTAACTTATTGATAACTTTAAGTTACTGATAGCAGTAATCGCATACGTATTCGTAGAAGTGTTATTTGTGGCCAGATACAGTGTTGGTTGCTACTATCGGCCCAAATGACTTCCCACCCGATAGCTTGTTTCTAGCTTTAATCATTCGACAATGCGACACGAGCAGCCTACGATTGCCCGCGACCGTCTTCAACGGAATAACAGAAGTTCCATTATTCCGGATAATGTAAATAATAATTCCAGTAAGAGAATTTCCGAGAAGCTTGGGTTGATATTAATTATGAATTGCCTTAGTAATTTCGTTTATGAATTTATAGGCCGTTGTATTTCAGATAACAAGAGAATTTCTAGTTGTCCTTAGATTCATTTTATTCTTAGAAATACATACAAGTATTGCGTGGTTTATCTATTTTTGCTAATGATAGAATACTGCTGCTTGTTGAATTTAAATTCTTCGGGTTTAGAATACCCTTACTAGAAATTTACTACTACTTTCCCTTTTTTAAGAAGTATAAGATTAAGTGTAAGTAACAGCTACAGTACGTACTTTAGCTGCTGGCTTGTCTGACAATTACAAGCCATGAGGGGACTTTTTTTTATTGTAAAGGAAAAGCAAACAAGCATGCAAGTCACCTGATGTTAACTGTCAGTACAGCATATAGACATCCGCATCCAATATTAAATAGGTCCGATGTCTTATCTGAGGTTGAACGTGGATGCACTCCTGAGGTCTAAGTTGGAATTCCTCCTGTCCGGTATATTCTGCCTAACCACACCCTTCAAACCGAAATAATACAATGCTCACTCTGCTGCTTCACTGCAAAAAGAGGTAAGGGGGGTGGTGCCGCCGCAGGCGGACATAAGACTCTACCACTATGAATGAATGAATGAGTTATGTCAAGAGGTATATCGTTCTCTATGCTCTCGTTCTGTCAGTGTCCTCAACGTAACTGACCGTACGTCTGGTCTTGAACGTTTCAAGCAAGGTAAGTTTGCTATATTGTGTTTTGAAGTAAAGTTTTCAATTGGCCTACAGTTTGCTTTGATTTATAATAACGTGTTCATCTAGTGTTTGTATGCAACGCAACTTATAATTGTCGTGGTACAAACTCGATAGATAATATTGTTACTTATAATCTCGAAATTTGGAATTACTCTAGTCTATATCCAAAAGTAAAAACGAACTCGGACAAAACGGATCAGAGTATCGTTTATCCTAGTGCATATTGCAATGTAAGTGTTTTTTGGTATTTAATTGTATTTTTTTTTTGGTACTCTAAGAGAAAATGAAATCGGGATTCTCTTAAATTCTTCTAAATGTATTCCGGAGAAATGAGCCTGAATAAAGTTTGTAAACAATTCGAGATACCGAACGCTACTCTTAAAAGACAAGAGTTTATTTAAAATATGGATAAAGCTACAGAAAAGAAATTGGGTAGGTTTGAGTAAGTTTTTGTTTAGGATTAAGAAATTGAATTTAGAACAGAGATGGCAGGTAAGATTTGGTTACAGAATTTCTTCAAACGTCACCAAGAGCAACAATGAGAAAAACCGCATTTATCATCTGATCATCCTATCGTTTTCAGCGTAAGCCTTGAAAATAAACATGCTGAAAAGGTTAAAACAGCAAAATAAAAAGGATAAAGAACAAAATAAAAGAAAAGAGTAACTTTGAGAGTACTTAAAATAATAGTTGATAGTTATGTAATAATATCAAAGAAACAAAGAAAAACATAAAGAGATTCAAGAATTAGAGTCCATCCGAACGATGGTGAAGCTGAGTGTCTTTACAGTGTCTAGAATTTTATTTATAGGCACGTTGTACTTCCAATTTGAGTTTTAAAAAATCATCAAATATCTTAATTAAGTGTTTATATTTGATGAAATTAAGCTTAACTTGTAACGTAGAGATTATTAGACGCTAATTCGTCTTATCGTTCGTTTATTTTTTTAAATAAGTTTAAAAAAATAAACGAACCGTTTTCTTCTAAGTTTAGTGATAGTTCAGTGGGCCGAACTGCATACCTACTTTCCCCTACTCTCGAATGAATCCGCTAAAATGAGTAAATAAAAACTTACTTACTTTACGAAGTAATAAAAGTTTTAATTTGTGCTATTTATTTACTTCTCAAGTATTTCCAAGTCAGAGACTTATACATTTATAACGGAAATGATTGCTATTAATGGGACAAATGATATCTGTTGTTTGTTTAGTAAGTAATTATTTAGATAAAGCACCAACTCGTCTCAAGTAAATTGCTGATGCCTTACTAATGCAAGGGCGACAGATCAAACGTTCTTTTGTTTTATCTGTGGGTGATAGTAACAGGTAAGGAGGGCATTTTGTGGGCTTCATCCCGCCTTTGTAGCTCAACATCGCCAGGTGACAACGAAAATAAGGTGAAAATAAAAATAAATGTTTTCTTCATATAACGCCATGTCATTGATTTTCTTTTTATTGAAGTTGGTTTATGGTGGATTTCTTTAAATATATTACAATACCTACATTAAAATAAATACTGCTGTTATTTGGTCACTAACTATAAATAAAATCGTCTTTTGTAAGAAATTCTTGTAAGAAAAGTTGTTGTTAAAATGAATATCTCTGTGATAAGTTTTGTATCGAATCAATTAATAAAATTTGACATGTTGGTACCAACGCTATAAATTAAGTAAGTAAAATTAGAACTTTAGCTTTTATGTCACGTGAAAATACGAAATTGACGTAATAATTTGGATGACGAATGGTTTATATTGAATTAAAAACGATTATAATTAAAACTATACTATTAAAATTAACTACTTAAATATATTTACGACATCAACTATTAAATGAAAGTAAAAAAAAATATCATCATTGCAATAAAAAAGTTACCACCCCCTTATCCGACGCACAGGGGTCATTATAGGTAATAGCTAAATGCCATAGTAACATATCTATATTTGCCCAGGCGAAGTTGGGACATGTGTAACTCGATAATTTTATTGTGTACGCGATTTAGCTGACAATTGCGTGAAATATTGTCAGTGGGTTTGGGACATATGCTGCGGAACCCCTCACGAGAGGGCGAGGCAGTTGAAAGCTTAGTACGACGAATGAAAACAATAGATATTAAGGCGTAATTTTTCCATTCGATTTAGATGTTTGCCAATTCTTCGGTAAAAACTGTATTTTTATTTCGGTAAAAACTACAGACGAAAAATGTATTTAGTATTTTTATTTAATCATCAATACCGTCTAAACGGTTTCCACAGAAAAACGAAAGCGAAAATACAAATCTGATGCGAAAAAAATCACGTAACACTTTGTTGATTTTTTGTAAAAAAAGGGGAATAATTTCGAATTATGATTATTACGAAACATGAACTATCTCACTTAGGTGTGACGTAGAACATCAATGTTCTGTTAGAAACAGCTCGGAATCGGTAAAACAATTGAATTTTTATTTTGCAAATGTAAAATGTAAATTATGACACTCTATTGCAGCGGCCGCAGAAAAAAATATGCAGTGTCTATGTCATGATATCGTTTTGGATCCCGAAAAGTCCCGCTAATTTTGTGTGCAGGGGAGGGTTAGGCGGACAAAGCCAGTGAACAAAAAATGCGACGTCTCTATTATAGCGTATAATGTTCGGATAAATGACGTTACGCCAGTTATTTTATTTTTTCCTTTGGTGACTGAAACAATGCAACGTTGATGTTTGAAGGCCTCGCAACGTATTCATTTATGTATTATTTACGTAGTTATTTATTTATGCTTAGATGCATTCAGTCGTCCATTTTGTCATTACCATTTAGTTTTTGAAAATAGAATACTTTTGTTGACGGTAGGCTTATGCCAAAGACTTGCCTGCGGCGGCACCACCGCTACACCTGCTTCTGCTGTAAAGCGTGATTGTTGCTGTGCTACGGTTTGAAGAGTTGTGGATAGGCAAAATACACTGAGCAGGAGACATTCTAACTAAGTCCTCAGGAGTAGCAACGCAGCAAAGTTTGTCCTCAGATGAAATTTTGAACCTATTTGAGATTGTATATTGATGTCCATGTGTTATAGTGACCACTTAACATCGAGTGGCCAGCAAGCTCGTTTGCTTATAAATTTTAGGACACGGTCCACTAGACAACTTCAGTAACATAAAAAAATCTGACAAGTTTGAGTCTGACTCGTGCACCAAGAGTTCTGCGCTAACTTTTACCTAAATCTGTTTAAAAAGGAAATGATGAATATGATAAATAACAATGTAATCTGTTTTTTATGCTGCCAAAAGTGCTTTTGGCAAAAGTCCGCCTTTTGCACCCTTCTGTTTTTTAATTATCCAACTGCAAATGTTAATTTGTAATAGCCATTTTTTTAAATGTGATATAAATTAACGATTTTAGTTTTTTTTTATTCGACTTGTCCTATGAGACCTTGCTTGTTGCCAAGTTTTATTTTTCATGGTCAACGGGACCAACAGCTTTGGTCAAAGCGTCAAAGGTATAGGTTTTGATTTAATTGCGAGTATCAAAATATGCGTCATGATGGACTTATTTTTAGTAGCTTTATGTTTTTACTGCTTTATGGGGCCGTTGTCTTAAGTAATTGGTATTGATTTCGACTAAATATTTCCACGAGTTGAAAAAGAAAACAGACATACAGACGGACAACGATGTGATCCTATATATATAGGGTTCCGTTTTTCTTTTTGAGGTATAAAATATCATAAATTATTGGTTTGTTAGAGTAACAGAAAAACAGAAAATTTAAAAATGCCAAAGTATTTCTTTTGTAAAAAATAGTGTATCCAATCCAAGTTTATTTTTATTTTTATTCAAACGGAATAACAAACGAGTATGCAGGCCACCTGATGTTAAGTGGTCACTACAGCCCATGGACATCCACATCAAACCTCAACTATGACGAAACTCCTATCTGAGGTAGTATGTGGATGCGTTGCTACTCATGAAGACTAAGTTGGAATGCCTCTTGTCCGGTGTCTTCTGCCTAACCACACCCTTCAAACCGAAATATAGCAGTTAGAAGTTTCCCATGCAAAGAGTAATAAATCAATATTCTCTATTTTAGAACCTTCTCGTTGATCAATGAGGCGTAGGACAACAAAATATAAAGTTCCGAAGCAATCAATCTTAATGGAGCCGAAAGTAACTTCGCAAATCCTGCGAACAATTACGTTGGCATCATTACTCGTACATATCTCGTCTAAATCGACAATATCTGTACAGTCGCGTGCCCTGTAATCCCTGGACGTCTCTGTCGCCCGCCCAAAGAGGGTTGCCGAGTGCCAGATCGCGAGAACTCGTATTGGGTGAACAGTATAGTCAATGTTTTAAAATATTATATTATCATTATGAAAGTAAATAAACTTGACGAGTCTCAAAAAAGTTTTCGTGCCAAGAATATTGCAATTAAAGACAAAGAAATAACATTTTTGTATTTAGTCTGTATTTGTATAAAAAGTAATTATTGACTTGTTCTCTTCAAATTATAAAACAGTTTTGTCTTCTAAAATGCAATATTTGTAGACATTAAACTTTTTTTGAACAAGTATGCAATATTTATTATTCAGGAACCTTTTGCTATCTTAAAACAAGTTTTCTATGTGAAAAGAAAAGGGAAATGTTCGTCTTCATGCTCAGTACGGCAAATGAGTTCTTCTCATATTTCGATGAAATCATTGTCACTAAATTGTTTGGACAGCAGAAAATAACTTAAATAATTAATTTAAATGGGTTGTAAGATCTTTCGTTTGTCCGTTCGATCTTATTCATCACTGGCAACCCTGATATATTAGGTACAATCGCGTGAGAAGTGAATTAAATCGCCGCGGGGTCCGATCGACCACTTAACGGATCGTGTTCGTGTCTTGCGATTGATAGCGAGGGAGGGTTACAGAAACTTAATTCATGTTTGATGTCACTCTCGTCACTTCATTACGTGTTAAAGGAAATGCAATTTTCTTATGAGTATTATTTTAGTGGTTAAAGATAGGAAGTGCTTTTGGTGTGGTGTTTAAAGTGATTTAGTTTAGTTACAATTACAAATGTATAATTTTCGTGTTGTGATATTGTTGTAATATTTCTTAATAATATGTATCAAGAGCAATCTTTTAAAATTTAGACGACTCACATACAAAATGTATTTATAGCTAAAAGAAGAATTAGTAGATTACATAGCAACAAAATGTTTAATAGAACGATATTATAAGAAGGGATC
>DWKW01002520.1:0-10948 GCA_018250115.1 Doberes anticus
TATTTGCAATGCACCTAGCATTGCGAATGGATACGTAGTGAGATATGTTTAAATTGGTACGTACACACAGTAATGATCTACGGGGCTTTCACGGAAGTGATGGCCTGTAAACTAGACAATTTAAATGCTAATATTTATAACTGTAGTCTTCTGTATGTCTACAGCAGTAGATGTGAGATTAGAACGAATATTCGGATGATACTGAACATAGAAAAATACTGTACATACTAAAGCTGTATGCGCAGAATGTTTATTTTAAATTTATTTTTGGGAAACAGACGCGTTTGTAGACGTGTTGCTAGTGATGTGCTGGTGAAACAATATATGTAATAAGCTAACGTTCTTGTAGACTCTGTTGCTATGAAAGACATTTTTTTACGGTCAAATAAAAGATTTTACAAATTGAGTTAAGTAGTGTTTGTTATGACTAAATTACGGCACGTTTTTCCAATAGGTAATAATAATTATTATGTTATTATTAATAACGGTTATTTGTATTGTGTAAAACCCTATATCTTAGAGGTCCTACTGTCTCTAAATTTGCTTGCGGAAGGTTTGAAAATAATATTAACCCGTCACATTATAAGCGACTTGATATTAAGTATTTGTCTTATTTAACATCGCCGTAGTATCATTTAGGCATGCAGGCCACTTGATATTGAATAGCCGCTGCTGCCCATTCACATGCAACCATCCGGCTCTACAAGTATGTCGGATAAAACCAAGAAAAGTACGTACGCATGTCTTGTGATTTTATTATAGAGCCTTGAAAAAAAAAACCGATAAATTAATCACGTGTAATGTATGTAAACGTTATCCACCTGTCGGCTATAGAAGTATAGCGTACAAGCGACTAAGTAGGAAAAAGCAGTAATATTTTTCTTTATTTAGGTGCGTTTATTGTAGTGTTGCCAGATAAAAAAAAAACAAAAACAGGATTTACATATTTTAAAAAATCGAATCGAGTTCTTTTTTTCGGAATCCAGCGGCTCTTCATTGTCTCCCTTTATTTATTTGTACAATAGAACGCGCCACTGGAAATCTTGCATCCCGGTGCCCCGTGTATAATAGAAATAGACTGAATTGTAGAAAGGAATTTTGTGTATGCAGAATTTTGCGTCTTGTTATTGCAACTGCAATAAACCGTATGGCTGAGACCCGGAGAAACGGAGTTAGGATGTTCCCTAACGATCAGATCGTCCACTCCGACAACCTGCGACTTCACTATCGCTTCTCTCTAGGCCTTCCGCTAGTCAGAGGGACTTGCGGAGAAACATCGTCTAGGCGATTATTCTTCACCGCCCAATAGTTACTCGACAAGTCAATTAGCTATTGAGTGGTGCAGGGACCTGGCCTTGTAACATTCTCATTGTCATCCTTAAGTCATCTGATTTGGGGGAAAACTAAATGGTTATCCAGATGATAAGGAAGCTAGAGTAAGAAACTATCCCTATTGTCCCAAAGCTTGTCACAACTTTTCCTCTGGCAAATACTTAGACGAAGTTTGGTACATCACCTGTGAGAGTATAGTGGACAACTTCGCAATGTACAGGTCTCACAATGGTGTTGTCTTCTATGTACTTCGAAGTGGGAGGAAAAATTCAGTTCGGTAATACTGAATATTTATTTGTTAACCCAATCTATGAATAGCCATATATTTTACTGTCGATCGGTCACTTGGGGTTGACTTGCATTTTGATGTATCGAGATTATTATATTTTGTTAGGGCTTATAAAGTGTAACCATCTAAATCAACGCCCTTGAGAATCGTGTCATATGGTTATTATTTAACGGTGAGGTACTGTTCTTTTTATACTATTACCAGTTTTTGTATTTGTATAATATAAAGATACTAACTAGAGATTAGATTATTTTTTGCTAGTTTTTGTTTTAGAGCCAGACTTTATTTTTGTGATACTGGTGATGTGATATGTTTCTTAAAAGCGCCTTTTCGTTAGTTTTAATATTATGTAAGTATGTTATAATTCTTGATTTTATTAACTCCTTTCTGATTAAAACCTAATGTAATAAGCTTCGCGTATGAAATACTTTGTCGCCACTTACCTTATTATTGCACCAAACCTTTGTCCCTTTATAAGCATTTTTTTCCTGTGAAAGATTTTGTTTATAACATATAGGTAACAACTGATATAGATACATATTTTCGTTTAAACGTTATAATTATATTATTAATGCTATGTTCTGGAATAAAATAACTTAATGGTCCGTTAGCAGTGCCTGCGGGCTAAATGACAGGAAAATGACGGCTGTCACTCGGCGGATCTTACTTATGGCGATGTTTTGTAGCAATAACGACTCATTTCGACCAACCTTTAACCAACCAACAATAAAATGTACAGATTACAATGCACAAATATTTCAACGAACGGCACTATAAATTGTAGTGCATAGTGTTGTATCAAATATTCAGAACGTTTGAGGCGCGAACAATATGTAGTAAACAGTTATTCCGTTGCCGGTGTTATTTTTAGGTCACTAGCTATGGGATTCGCTCATCGGCTTCAGCATTTCAGATGTACAGATTTCAATGTAGTGTGTATGCGTCGCTAAACCAAGATTGAGAATTCTAATTAGTTAGCGATATTTTTTATAATAGCAGAGCCGTATTTTTCAACATTATTAACATGTCATCAAATAATTTGTATGTACATTTTGACATTATGAATGTAATAATTTATGACATTATAACATTAAATGAAATAATAGGCATATATTTATACCCTGTAATCTAATGTAATCTACATTGTATTCATGATTTTTGAAAAAAAAATCCACTCTCCACATACTTTTAAAGATACTCCTAAAACACATTATTGAATCAAAACCACATTCATATTTTTTTAGCTTTTATACTGTTGACAATAAATATATTCAAAAAAGATAGTAAGTACTCAATCTTTATTATAATTTAGAATTGCAAGTCTTTTCTCACGCTGATTAGAAAAGTTTTGTGGAAATGGAAACAAAATATTTCTAGTTGTTCAAGATTGTTTACCGTCGAAAAAATCTTCGGACTGCTGTCCAGTAGGAAGGATGAAATAGCATATAATAATATGATATACCAAATATGAGCTGTTCCTTCCTATTGTTAAAAATGCTTCAACGTATGGTATGGCCTTGACCATAGAGAAAAATTTGGTCTTCGGTTCTTTTTGGGATACATAATGGGTGAGGAGTTTCTACAATTAACTCCAGGTAGTTTGATGCATAATGATGAAAACGTGGTTAGTAAATATTGGTCTAGTTTCTATGCCCGTGACAATTTGCATACTATTGCATGAGAGTATCAAATCGAGTTTATCTTATTAACTGAATTAGGCCAGTAACATAATGTTTCATTACTGCATGACGCGATCAGCTCATACATTCGACTTGGGCGTTGGGCCGCCTACTGAAAAACTCAGTCTCGTCGTCCACTCCGCGCGGTCCGCCTGTCGTTTCCCGCGAGAACATCAACAACCGATTTTAATCCTTATTTATATTAGTACACAAACACTCATTTTACATACAGTGTTATTATTTGTACGAAATTTTTTATATTTTGTAGAACGGGAAACGACGTAACGCGTTATTTTGAATCGAGTTCGTTATTTGAATGTGCGCGCTACACACTGGTGATATTTGTGGATTTAAGGATTATTGAAGGATTCTTTTTTAAAGGTAATTATAATAATTATTGATAATTATTGTTCTTAATTTATATTCTTATTTATAATTTACTGGCTAGTCCATGTTGACAATGAATTAAGTACTGTAAGTTAAAAACGTCCTATTTAATATTTAATATGTTTAAGATTTTAGATTTGTAGCTAGAAAATGATTACAAGAATTGTGGATCCTTTTTCTCTATCTATTCTTCATTCAGGTACTTCATAAAATACACAATTTTTTTCTTTATATTATGTATACACATCGGCCAAAAGTCAAAATATTCAGACCATATTAAATCATTATTGATGGTATAATATACTGCAACACCTTTGCATAAAGATGAAAATTGCGTGCATATTTTAGGACATAAAACATTTGGTGTTGCTAGCTTTACAATATTCATAGGGCTTGATCTGTTTGAACAAGTGCCTCCACCCACTTTAAACTGTCATTGTTATATCAAAACAAGGAAATAAGATATATTAGATCAAAGATAAAAGATATTAGATAAAATTTATTTTTTATATAAAATTATGAAAATACGAAACATAGTTCTCGATATAAGCCAAAATTTGATGTGCCACGTTTCACCAAAACGTGGCAAAATGTGCGGCCTTTACGCGATATGTTAAATGCTAGACTGATGGAGCATAACATTGTTCAATTAGAATTTAATTGTTGTGCATTTACTGTTTGTTCTTAATTAGCGTATTAAAAATGCCATATCAGATAGCCTGCAAACGCAAGGGGCGTTGTTTTATTTGGTATAAAGATATACATAACAATTTACTCTATCGCAGGCTTCTTGCATTTATTTGATACATATTATGATAATGTACATATATTTATGTTTAACTGAGGAAAACAGCGGGAAACCGCTGGATTCAGAAGGCGCAGGACCGGACGGAGTGGCGCCAATTGGGGGAGGCCTACGTCCAGCAGTGGACCTCTAAAGGCTGATGGATTGGGATGGATTTATGTTTAATATTTAATACGAGTGTGTCCACTCCTAATGGGGGTAAGGGTGCCTTACCCCTTTTCTACATCTCCTGTTTCACTATTATAATTCTACCTAAATGTAGTCTGGAAGAAATCGCTACCATCGCGATAGCTATTATAGCGTTTTGGCCACCACAATTGTTTGTACATTTTTATTATCATTTAATTATTGGTGTGTGGTGTACAATAGGGAAAAAAATATATATGTCTAAATTACGAATATTATTAACTTCATTCATTTGATTATCAATCGCACATACATACGTCATAGTGGTCGGCACACCGCGCCGGTCTGGGCTGTTATCCGATTCTCATCTGGGATGGCCTGAAGTGTATATGATGAATTTATATCAAACTTCAAATAGGGCTGAAGTCCTCTCAGAGGTCGTATGTGGATGGTTGCTACTCATGAGGACTAAGTTGGAATGCCTCTTGTCCGGTGTCTTCTGCCTAACCAAAACCCTTCAAACCGAATCATAGCAGTTTTAACACTGCAGCTTCACGGCAGAAATAGGCGCTGCGGTAGTGCCGCTGCAGGCGAACCTTCGACGTAAAACTCTACCACCATCAAATGCATCTAACTTTCTATGTTTATGATGATCAATTTATAAAGTGTACGAATTTGCCCGAATAAGTCGCTTTTACATACTCTTACCATTCAGGTATCTGAAATAAAAAAGATTTATTTAATTAAAAGATGGTAGTCTTCTGTTAAACGCTTTACTGCGGCGGCACTACTGCTGCCCTGTTTCTGTCGTAAAGCGGCAGTGTGAGCTATGCTGTGTTTCGGTTTTTAGGGTGTGCTTAAACATAATACACTGGACATTGGAAGCATTTCAACTAAATCCTCAGGAGTAGCAACGCATCCACGCAGAACCTTAGAGTCCTATCTATCTATTCTGTCCTATTTCTGGTTGGATTGTGGTTGCATTCTCATCCGTGTAGTAAACTTTTGGCCACATTAATATGCCATAAGATATGACGAGTTTACGAAGGAAATAACGAATACAGACATCTGTTAGAGAAAAACTAATTCGTTTAGCCAAATGAGAGATGTAGAGTTGCCATTGTAATTTAAAATCTAAAATAATTCAAAGAAGAACATACTAGATTTATCTCCCCATTATGATATGGTTTGCACCAACTTGTCTTATGTTGGGCAGTATGAAATACCTACTTAATACAATTAGTCTTAAATGATCTTAATACAATGGTAGTTAATCTGTGTGTCAGTATGTCAGTGTATCGTGCTCCGAGACGATAAATTTTTTTTCTTCTGTCAGTTTAATCTATTGTTTCCCAACAGAAACAGTTACTTACCTAGATATTATTTGCAAATACTAAGTTACTACCGTGATAAAATGCTGTTAGGTACTAACAAAATCTATGTTATGTAGCCTTGCATAATGAAAAGGCCGGCAACAGCAGCAGTAGTAAGATAGCTTTCGACACTAAAATTTTTATGTCCATATAAATGTTGCTAAAATTTCATGAAATTTTACTTATAATTAAACGTTTATCAAACAATGCTGTCACTCAATTACAAGACCGCTAAAAAAAAAATTGTGTTTGAATATTGAATATTCTGTCTAGAACGTCGTTTTTAAACGACAAATGGACAGACGACATGGATTAGTTTATGCTCATTTCCGGAAGCTTGTTGACGGACATGGCTGAGAAAGAAATAACTTTCACTGAATGCTGATTATAGACTTATAGTTAGTCATAGTGAGTTTTCCCGCTTTTTTTTTAAAACTGGTTAAAATGGTACACTACCGCCGTATAGTGTACGTAATATGTGTATGAATGTTGAGTGCGATTTTCGTAATCTTATTTTCTCTTAGTTCTTTACAAAACTGGACAGTCTTTATTTACTTCAATGTTAGGATTTAACAAAGTTCGATGGTAATTATTATCGAAAATAAAAATTATTTTTACACCTGTTTATCATGTGTTCACAGAAATTTCATTAAAAGGGGTTTAATCGCAGCAGTTCAGTTGAGTAGTTTCATGGAGGAATCACTTTGTCTCTGTCATCTATAATATAATTAATATTCAAAAATAGAATCGAAATATATATGGTTTCATTACATGCAATTGCAATTAATGAAATTGTTTTAAATGCATTCGCTGCTTCAGGTTGAGTCGACCATAGACGTGGGATACTTTAAATGAACAGCAATTAAATTTAAATCAATTGTTCGAAATCAAGCTTAAGTTTTCCGATTAGATGAACCCCAATGCCCTACCATCGTTAAATCTACAGGTAGCCCACCTAAGGGGTGCGTTTTGTTACTTCTTTGATAGTAATATGATTTCGAGTCACGCAACGTTCAGGAAAGCATATAGATTATTTCCATTTTCGATTTCAATCCAGACTGCTTCAATTTTAGAAATATATTTTCCTTTATAATTTACCGATCATTGTTTATTATATTGAAATATAGAAAGGTGGCAAGTCGTCAAGATGTCATGTGTAAAGTAATAAGTAAATAGTAAAATAATAATAAATTCAAACACATAAAAGGCTAAAACAAAAAAAACACATTTATCGTTGATCAAGTAGGTATAATATAAGGAATATTTTAACAAGGTTTTTCTGCAGAGATATATAATGAATAAATCATTGCCCTTGGATTATTCCCGTTCCAATTATCCAAGGAAGATGAACGTCGGTGACTTGGCGCGTCGCCATAAAATATATACGAACCGGGAGCGAACGCTGAAGGCCAAGTGTTATTTAGCATTTAGATATATGAGCCCCTTTTTGCATTAGGCGGTACAACAAAAACAAGGCTAATTACATAAAACTGATCATACACGTATCAAAAACTAGCTCAGTCTATTTTAGTATCAATCGAAATGAGTTCCAATAGAAATTGCTACAAAAAAGATGGACGTGAAATGAAAATATTAATCGTGTACGAAATTGAACAAACTTAACGAACTGGTCAAATGAACCTATAGCTAAAATTGATTTAATAGCACAAATGGGCTGCAGTGACCACTTCAAATAAGGGGGCATGCTCGTTTGCTATTCCGTTTGATAAAAGAAAGAAAAAAAACTAAAATTGTACGTACTATAGTATACGTCACAGGCAGATTAGACAAAACAATTCGATGAGATTCGTAAGAAAAATATACGATCTATACAATAGTAACGGGTTAAACAATAAAAATGTGTTTTTAAAATAAATATTCTTTTCCTTATTTCTGTGTGCTTGTATGCTTCAATGACGCAATAACTGTTTTCACGGTTTAAACGCATATGGTTAGACTTTAATACTGCTATAAGTGTAAATGACGGTGGTAGAGTTTTATGTCCAAGACTCATCTGCGGCGGCACCAACACCCATTTTTGCCACAATGCACCAGTGTCGGCACTGTTGTGTTTCGGTGTGACGGTTGTGGCTCGGCAGAATATACTGGACAGAAGGCATTCCAACTTAATACTCAGGACTAGTAACGCATCCACGCAAAAATATGAGTAGGTCTTCGGACAGTGACCAGTTAACACCTGCATGCCTGAGAGTTCTCCATAACGTTCTCAAAGGCATGCGAAGTCCGCCAATCCGCATTTGGCCAGCGTGGTAGACTATAACCTAAACTCTAATATCTGAGAGAAGACCCATGCCCAGAAGTGGGACAATAATGGGTTGACGATGACCTGCATGTTTGTTTGTCATTACGTTAATAATATGAAAAAGAGGTTTAAATATAACGATAAATAAATATAATAGTACTAGAGCTTGAACTTCTTGTAGTATGATAATGAGAAAGTTACTGTCAAGTGCTTTTAAAACGATACGGAAACGACTAACAATTATACAAATTAATGTTAATGTCGTTGCCAACGCGAAAGTAATACTACCAATGTATAATCAAATAGCAAATACATACATCACAAACACGACAGCAATAATGATTAATGTAATGAACTTTTCTTGGTTACGATTGTTCTAGTTTTGCTTTTCCAAGTGTTTCTCTTCTTGTGTGTGTACGAAAACATTAGGAGGTTTATCGGTAGAGTCTTATGTCGAAGAGTAACCTGCGACGGCATCACCGCTGCGCCTTTTTTAGTGTGTAGCATCTACGTGAGCATTGCTGTGATTCGGCTTGTAGAGTGTGGTTAGGCAGTCGAAGAATCGCCTGCGGCGGCATTACCGCAGCACCTATTTCTGGCTTGAAGTAGCTACGTGAGCACTGCTGTGTTTCGGCTTATAGAGTGTGGTTAGGCAGTCGAAGAGTAGCCTGCGGCGGCAGCACCGCAGCGCCTATTTCTGGCTTGAAGCATACGCTGCTTCTGGCTTGAAGCAGACACTACAAGCAAGCTACACTGGATAGGATGCATCAGCCTTAATCCTCAGGAATAGAAACACATCCGAGTTCAACCTCCGATTCTTCAGACCTATTTTGCGTTGGGTGTGGATGTCCTTGGGCAGCAATGACCACTTTGCATTAGGTGGCTTGCATGCTCGATTGTCACTCGTGTAATATTTGTGTAATTTATATTTTAAAAAAGGTAACCTGCATTACCGGGACTTTTCCGAAACGTTTCGTTGATGGACTATGCTTAAGCCTTAATCTTTTTCATCTCTGAACTTGGTAGCTTGTACCCTGTATTGGGATTAGATTAGAGAGATAATATTCTGGAGAGTATGGAGATAATATTAATGTACATCCTTTAATCCTTAGAAGCAGGTTGGATAATCATCGCCTATTTTTGTGCGGCTCGGGTTCTTCTCTCAATAATACTATTGGTTATAATGGGCTTCGCATACTGTAGCGTGATTCTACTAATGATGACAGTTAATGAACAATGGATCGCAAATTACATGTTTGTTAAAGAATCCTACCAATATTGTAAATGTGAAAGTTTGTGAAGATGTTTGTAATTGAATCACGCGTTGACCGTTGAACGAATTTGGATAAAACTTAGCACTCAGACAAATCATGTTTTAAGTTTAATACATAGGATACTTTTTGTACCAGAAACGCCGTTGGATATAATATTAAGATTGTAAAGAAGAAGAAGTAACCCTATCACACATAAGCGGCTGAATAATAATTATTCATTTAGAAAAAAATTAACATTGAAACATACCGAACTACGATATGATTGTCTTTGATTTTATTTTTTGCCTTCTTTTTTTAAAGCCCATCGTATTTTAATATAGGTACCTAATTTTTGTACCCTCACAAAAATGTAAGTACCTAAAAAAGTAAAAACCAAAAGGTGGCACCACATACGCATATAGTTATAATAGTAGACGTATAACATTACATTAAGATGCCACTAATAAAGCCCACATCCTCGCAATGAAAATAGTCCGGTCACTTGTTCCAATAGAATATAATAGGGTCGACGACCGCCGCCATTTTGGTCTGTTTGTTTACGTTTTCTTTTGGTTGCCTAGCGTACCACGCATCAAGGGTTGAACAAGATCGATAGTATAAACATATTTAGAATTAACTAGTCGTTTGTGATACTAAATATAAAATACACACGGAGAGCCGACATGACAGTTATGAAGCTTAAGGTGGTGTGTAACATACACGTATTCGTTTTTACTAATTCACGTTTGAGCGTAATGTCATGTCATGTCGCCATCAGCAGAAAGATACCCATGTGAGGTAACGAAGCGCCGCTAGCTTTTAATGGTATCGAAATAGCGGACAGGCTAGCATCCCATCGAATGTTAGTTACCCAAGACTTGCTCATGAACCGACTATTAATCGATTCCTAATTTCTAACCGACTACTTCTACTACAAGTAACAGTGAAAGATGCTTTGCGATTAAGTCTGTAGAAGTAGATTGATCATAATTTTATGTACGATCGCTACACCTAAATCTGTCGTAAAACGACAATGTGAAAACTGCTGTGTTTCGGTATGAAAATTGTAGTCAGGCAGAATACACAGGACAGGTGGCATTCCAACTTAGTCCCCAGGAGTAGCAACACATCTACATTCGAACACAGATAAGACTTCCGAACCGTCCTAGTTGAGGTTAGACGAGGATGTCCATTAATTACAGTGACCATTCAACATCAGGTGGCCTGCATGCTCGTTTACCAAGTGTGGCTTTTGCGGACTTCACATGCCTTTGAGAACGTTCTGGAGAACTCTTAGGCGTGCATGTTTCATCACTATGTTTTACTTTACAGTTAAAGCATGTGACACTAAATTTTTAATAGATACGCACATAATTTCGAAAAACTATAGGTGACGTCGTGGTACGCGAGTTTTGTACAGGAGGCTCTACCTTTTAAAACA
>DWKW01002521.1:0-10943 GCA_018250115.1 Doberes anticus
ACTTGTCTAATCTTGTCCAGACTTGTATAATCTCGTCTAAACTTGTCTAATCTAGTCTGGACTTGTCTAATCTTGTCTGGACTTGTCTAATCTTGTCCAGACTTGTCTAATCTTGTTCGGTCTTGTCTAATCTTGTCCGGACTTGTCTTATCTTGTCCAGACTTGTCTAATCTTGTCCGGACTTGTCTAATCTTGTCCAGACTTGTATAATCTCGTCTAAACTTGTCTAATCTAGTCTGGACTTGTCTAATCTTGTCCGGACTTGTCTAATCTTGTCCGGACTTGTCTGATCTTGTCCAGACTTGTATCAGAGTATTTAGGTGTCACAAAGGTCTATTCATATCTATTCCGCAGTTATGCGTGTTTGGCGAGGAACATACACACACTACATACATATATTCAAGAACGATATTTTTATGTACAGAAATGGCTCTGTTGCAATTTTATAAGAGCTAGTGAACTGCGAAGTCTATTAACATTTTCTATAAAATAATACGACACATTTATCCATAAGGTAAATCGCAATCAACGTGTTATGCCGCCTTGTTCTGAAGGGCACCATAAAATTAATTTCGTTTTCACATACGCCGCCGTTGACCGTGAGCTGAGAACAGATTGTATATTCTTTGGGCCACTTCGACCGAAACTGGGTCAGATTATGAGTGGGGTGAGTAAATCCCATTCAATAAGCAAATGGTTTTGATACAATGTGACATTATTGCTAGTAAGATTAAGCAAAAGCAGATAGAATCTTGGTCCTATTTGAGTTCATTAACTGTGTGACCACGGCCTGCTACTCGTTGAATATATCGAAACAGGTTACTTTTAGATGCAACATGTATTAAAAATAACAAAAATAATTAATTTTTAGCATGATATTACGTAACTGATAATGTGTTAAAGACGAATGTACCTATATATAGGAACCTTTATGTCTATGTCAAAGGTTTCGCAATCTTTTACGTGTACAAGTTACAATAATGGGACGAGAGTCGACAGCGACTATGCAGAGTAGACAGGGGTACCCTTGGCATCCAATTTCCTCAGCAAAGATGACAGCTATGATGTATGATTCAGATATTTGCATAATATGAACTGTTCCCACAATGTACCTTCAAGAGTTCAATACAATGATTGTACCGTACTTATTTCGTTATCCAAATAGCTTTTTAAATAATTCGCTGTACTGTAAGTGTTTATAAATTAGTAATCCTATAAATTCAGTTATAATGTATTATTAAATAAAATTAAATATATAAATTGTTAAACCAAATCAATTTTGAACGCATAATAAATAACAGTACAGTCCCGTTTAGTTACCTTGCGTTGTTGTCCCATAATGTAATAATATATTGTAAAATGTTTAAAGCTCCGTTGTTTTTCTGTAAAAGTATCGTAATAAATTACGTTCCGTAAACGCCTGAAAACTAATGTTACAGAAAGACGTCTTTACAAGCCTCAGATACTTACACACGCAACGGGAGTAAAAAGAAGAAGCCAGTGATGATAGCCTTTAGAATCTCACTTTATTCCTTTTGTTTGTTGACCCTTAGTAAACTTCTACTCCATAATTGGACTTGTTATGCGTATACATCAGCCTCTTAGCTCAATATTGAATGTAAAAAAATACCGCCAAGCTTCGGAAGTATGTACGTGTTTTTGCCAATTGTGTAATTCGGAAATCGTATCATATACGTTTCGTATGTACCTTAAAATTAATTTTGAGGTACATCTAAATGAGGAAATACTTTAAATTGCCGATATAACTTGTGTCATTTCATCCTTAGGTTAATTATCGATCTATTTAATAGTAAACGGTATAGGTACAGCTCCACAATACCGGATAGGAATATGCAGAAAACAAAGACACTTTATACATTAACAAAAAAATATGTAATCTGATTTGTATTCTATGTTTCTTTCAAGCATACTTATTAAAATTAATCTGACATTTATTATATATGGCGAAACATCATAATACGATATGTAACTGAGTAGTTTTGGATTTTTCGCTGTAATGCAGGCATAAGGGGCAAATGGATTTGCGGCTTTTCGCCCGTCACTACGAATATGGGTGATATAGTAGGAGTTATGGGAACGAAGAGGCAAAATGGCTCAGTACTTTATGTAACGGTAGTGGGTAGTTAGTCTACCGGACATTATGCACTAGTGATTAAAACCCGTGGATATATCAGGAAACCCAAATTTCTATGGCATCATTAGTACGGCAGACAAACTTCTAAATTCTTATCTGAACGCATAGGGTTCAATGAGACTGTAAAATGTCGCTTAGATTTGAGTTCCACAGGGTTGGAATCCGGGCTTATTCCAACTTTTAATGTCTATTAACGGTAGTCATACATGGTAGAAAATAGTCACGAGATAGTATTAAAACGAATGATACTTCATAATTTAAAAAAAAATCTATATGAACTAATTATGACGCTGCGAACAATCCTCACTTTAAAGTGTTACAGTGATTAAATAAAAATATTTATTACTTAATAATAGCGGTGTAAACTTGATGTTTCAAAGAATTTGAATTTACTAGAACCAGTGTTTTACACCCGCATCACCATCGATTCTAAAGTATCATGGGACCTCACATCTCTTAATTGGCGAATAGACTAAATTCTGCTGTTTTTGCGGTTAAAAAAATATGCTCTGTTACTAATGCGTATACTGCTAGATAAGTTTATTACAGTTATTTTCATAGTATAATGTATTATAGCATTATCTTGTGGGTAAATACAGCTGTTGTCGATCTTCTGATCTTCATTCTAAGGCTATTCTCGCTATTTACAGCTTAAGTCTCTATAGAAAAATTTATAAAGGTCACAATGAAAATATTGTCTACATTCACAAAACTAAACATCATTTTACTGCCTTTTAGAATTTACCGAGTCAAGATTGTGTTACCATTAGGAATGGCCCCTTTTTTGCACTTCCTAAGTATCGAATTCGTAAAAAAATCATTCATTTGGTGGAATGTCTATCAGATCATACAATATAATTCCAGAAATATTTAAATTCGTACCTGTACGAAGATAAAAGAATGACAAAAAAAGTGTAGAAAAACCCATTATCGTTTTAAAGATAAAGGTCTTGGGGTTGAGCCTCCAGGCTATTTTTACGACCCCTGAAATAGTTTATTAGTTATGCTCTAAACCTGTGAAAAAATGGAAATAGTGTAATATTGACAATTGCCTGTCACGTATGCTCATTATCTATCAAGGCCATAGTTGTGCCGAGATTTTTTCCGTCGACTATATACTGTTGGTCTACCGTACCCAGGATTGAGGGTGCTCATAGCCACTGAACACATATTTGTTTAATGACGTTCGTCAATTGTATATACTGTAAGAATGTAATATGTAAACTTTAATTACGATAACCTACCTCATTACTACAATACTGCGAAGCATATGTAGTTTAGCTAAAATACAACGCACTGGTTATGTAAGGGTTCACGGCCTTCACATTCCATTAAAGTCCCTTCAGTCATTAAGAATTCCTCACGATTCCTTCACGAGTGATAGCAGAGGTGGATTCCTTCTCGGACTTCCGAAGTAGGAGTTCATACCTCGGCTATACAAGGAGAGGCTTGTATGTAACGATTAAATTAAAAACAAACAACAATCCAAAACACAATTGGTTATATCAATCAAAATAGTTTGCTCTCTTGTATGTTTTGTAACAAATTGTTTAATATAATTTACAATATAAATTGATTTAATACAATCACGAGAACTAAATATAATTTACAGCAGGGTAGCAGGAAGATATGTAAATATTGATAGTCAAGATATTAGAAAGAGATGGTGTTTGAATGAATATTTGCCAACACACTCACATGTAAACGCTCTTCGAAGTGTTCGCAGTTTTCGATTCTTGTTTGTGTAAAGTGTTAGATCGAGTTTTCTGTGGAAACAGCGCAATTTTATCTAAGCATGCTTTTACTAGTATTCTTTAAAAGCAATTTGTGTACTGTATTGAGAATAAAAAGGGTGACATTGTTTTTTAAAACTTAATGTTTAGAGGAGCTCGTAGTCAGAATCTTGTAATAGTTATATTTACAAAGAAATGTTTAATTTACAGTGATGACACTGGACAGGAGGCATTCCAACTTAGTCCTCGTTTGCTATTCCGTTTGAATAATAAAGAATGAACCCATTGAAATTTTGTTATAGTATCCAGATATAGCCAGTATTGCACTACGAAGCTTTTTGTACTGTTTTAATAGGTACGGGCTAACTAACAAATTGAACAACAGAAACCAATAGTATTGTTTCGACTCAGCATTTCAGTATTTACTCCACAAAGGTACATTTACAATCAGTCTAGAAGCACGGTTGTTCGCTGCTGTTTGCGTTGCATCCGCATAGAGCACTTGTCTCAATGTTAACGATTGAGGGGCAAGCTTTTTGTAATTCGAAGCTGAAGGTTATTTGAATCGTTGATATTGCATTACTCAGCTTCCTTAAATAATTAGGAATAATATCTAACGTACCAAAGATGTTTAATATAGATTTTTCATGACGTCTTAGTTTATCCACATTTACTCAAATTTATTTCTAATATTTTTTATGTGTATTAAATGAAGTATTGATGGTTGTATGTACGTACTGCGTTATTTGTATTTCAAATTCAAATAGTGAATAAAAAACATTTTATATTTGTAGCTATATTTTTAATGTGTCCAAAACATGTAAATATAGCAAAAAGTGGTGATTATTTGCAAAACACAATTGAAATATATTTTTTTTCTCCAAATCGCTATTCGTTTGCGATCGAACAACCGTCTTAAGCCACTGCGATGCTCTCGCCTTTCTGACGGCTTCGTAGACAAGTTCCTACTTTGAATAAGGAAACTAGTAGTCTGAGAATGTAAGTGTAGGTATTTTACTTCATTTATCTTCCTTTAGATTTGAATAAAAAATGAGTAAACACTGTGTAAAATAAAATAGATTTTAATACAGAAAAGTTAAACATGTACGCAATAAAGATTTTGAAGAAATGCGTGTTTCGCATGTTACAGACTGTGAAGGTTTTTATAATCTACTACGCCTTGGTGCCGCCCATAATCTGTGCCACTTCGTCTTATCCCGAGTATCTCTTTTTTTTTTCGAATGTCAGATGCTGGAGGCCATGCGGCCTTTTCAGCTTCACCGAGTTTTTTATGGGCTTAGCTAAGGGCTCACCCAGACTTATGAGAGTGGGGGAGGCCAGTATAACTTTACCTGCGCCTATAGAACAAAAAGTCAATCTATACATCTTATGCAATGCAGAGTTGACCAAAACAAATTATATCCCATTACAACACTAAAGTTTACAAATATAGTACGAATACAAAAATCATTTATAAAATTTATTATTAAAGAAGCATTTGACGGTACTTTTTCGTCCGTCAACCAATATTATTTCCTGTTCTGGGGAATAGAACTGTCGGCAGTGGAGTGCACCGTTCAGCGGTGGAAGTGAATTACCGACGGTTTTGTCCGTTTAAAACGTGCAAAGAGCGAAATATTAGTATTTACAATTTAGTTTTAAAAAATATATGTAGCATTATATATTTAAGCTATAGCTTTATTTATAAAAGAAATAAACAACGTTCTTTAGATGACAATTTAGAAGAAAAATTACGAAATAGTGAGAATTTATGCGGGTTTTTTCCGAGACAGATGCTGTACCAATGAGCTGTTATTCGAACACATAAAGATGGCTAATTCTCTTTCATGATAAATGTGACATAAGAGCGCGTGTTTTTCTCCATTTTGTTTACAACGCGCGATTTCTGATGTTTTCAATAGTCTTTTTTCCATGAATCTTTAAAGAAACGACGCGGTTTAGTAAGTTACGAGTATAATGATTATTATCAAAGATTCACATCGACTAAGCGATGGATGTTAGTCTTAAATTTCTAGCATTAGTAGATTTTGTAACGTTGTGATTTTTTATTTTATACACATTATCTAATTTCATTATTTTTTCATTTATTTTATTACGTGCTTATTATAAATTAATCCTTACTTGATTTAACGGTGAAGGACAACACCGTGACCCGGTTTTACCGGGTAACTTTATTTTGCAATTGAATTTGAAAAGTGATTCCAAGTTGATTAAATCAATAAAGATACTCGTACTTTAGTAATAATAACAATGGTGGTTAGAAAGCATAAATGAATTGTCTGATTGAATTGTTCTGTAGTGTTCTGAAATTTCATGGTTTGTATTACGAACAAGAAAGCTGTTGATGACCTTCCTGTTTGTAAAAGGACTAAGGTAAGAAAGAAAAATATTAGTTATTACTATTACAAACTTGGGCTTATAACTCGGTCCTCAGAAATAAAATTTGCGATAGACTATTAGAGGTTCTAAGTAGGTACAATCTAGGCATATAACATCGTAATGACGTCTTTCCAGTAGGTCGGATCAGATGCACGTACGCCCATTTGTTACAATCCAGACATAAACGTGAGTCCCAAAAAACTAACATGGTGTAAGGTTTTTCTAGCAATTTTGTGGTTGTTTCCTTTTCATTAAGCAGCACGCACAATATTGTTGGCTGGTCGTAAATTCGGACGGCGCGCTTACGCCTAGCGGGACTATGTACTTAGACATCCGGTTTCGTTGTCGAACAAAGTAATGAGAGGCAACGTCCGTCTCCTGAACGGGATAAGGTATATGTATGGAAGGTTTTATAGGTAAATACTTAGATTATGATACATGCAGACTATTAAAATGCATGCTATTAAAGATAGATAGATAGGTAGATGCGTTTCAGAATTAATTACTATACAAGGAATAAAATTGCTTTTAATTGTTTTAAGAATTACCTACCCCTACCACTACTGACACCTGATAAGATATGGGTTTATAAAGGTAAACTAATTTATGGTAAAAGAACTTATTTCGAAGGTTCACCTGCGGCAGCGCCACCACCTCGATTTGTGCTATAAAGCAGTAGTGATCGCACTGCTGTTTTGGTTTGAACCGTGTGGTTAGGTAGACTATACTGGACAGGAGGAATTACAACTTAGTCCTTAGGAGCAGCAACGTATCCGCGTACAACCTCAGATAGGACTTCAGTTCTATTTGTGGTTGTCAATGAGCTGCAGTGACCACTTAACATAAGGTGGCCTGCATGATTCTATGCTATTCTGTTATTATAAGAATGATCTTTGTTACTACTGTAATATATTTAAAAAAATTAGAGTGCCTGACCAGTTTTTTTACTATACAGCACTGAAGTATTTTCTATATAGGTATGTATAAACCCCTAGAGAACGTTTTACACTCCGCAACTCAGTTTTATTTCGCAATAGCAGTATTTTATCACATTTTTACCGACCGTAGCGGAAATAATAAAGCCCACCGTGCGGGCGCTAAGTGAATTAAAACTAATGAAACAGTTAATTTCTCATGAGAGTAATGCTTCATGCCCCGAACTTTGGCTACTTTGGATCTCTTTGTATGTTCTAATCATATCTTGTTGTGGCATTATCTCCTATTAGTCAATTAGTCCGATAATATTTATCTTTAGAATTTTATGAAAAAGAGCTTTTTTATACCAACGAAGAGGAAAACGAGCATGCAGGCTAGGCGCCATCTATGCTTGGTAATTACTGCAGCCCGTGGACATCGATAATCAACTACAAATAGAACGGAAGTCCTATATAAGGAACCTCTACCTTCTACCACCATCATTTACTTTCATGTACCTAAAAATATATTACAACTAATAATCGTACTAGTAAATGTTGAATTGAATTCAGAGAAAATTAAGTACTTGAACACAAAGTCTTAAGACTCTATCAACATTAAAACTTCAAAATCTTTAAGTCGCTAGTTCTTAACGTATATTGGAAGCAGTATAACGATATTTCCACTTACGTAGCCTTTTAGAAAATACGTACTAACAATAAAAATATAGGTCATGCCAAATTAAAAACCGTTATAAGAACGTTTCTATTTTTAAGAACTTCGCAATTGAAAAATAATGTCTTGGAGGACAATTGTATTCTTGCAACAGGATAATAATGACAACTTTTTTAAATTAAAAATAAAAGAAATGAATTTGTAATTTTAGTTAAATTTTTTCCTTCTTGTTTCGGTCTATACAAATTTAATTACAGTGTTTGAACGATGACTGACTTATACAAAAAAATAATGAAATTGAAATGCATGTAACGTCACGAGGATTCCGTGCAAAACTCAAACGAAAATGAAAACGTTAAGTAGTATTCATTGGCTTCGAGTACCCCTTAGGCTTGAGTTTAGATGACCGAGAGAAATAAGCCGGCGAATATAATCACATGCATTGTTTTTTTCATTTTTGTTATAATGGAGTGGCGAACGAGCTTACATGGCCTGGTGTTTAGTGGTCACTACAACCTATGACCACCAGCATCCAACCTCAACTATGTGGATTCGTTGCTACTCCTGAGGTCTAAGTTGTAAGGCCTTTTGACCACTGCATTCTGCCCGACAATTCCCTTCAAACTTAAACACAGCAATGCTCATACTGCTGCTTTGCGGCAGAAATACCGGCACCGGCGTCCATTTTAAATAGGTTAAAGAGCATTACTTATCTATGTGTCAATTTTTATAAAAAAATTACATCACAACTTTTCTCCATAATATATGTTTTTTTCCATATACGAGTATATATTTAAATAGACATACATTTGTATACATGTATGTGTTTTTATTGATTTGTATGTATGTATTAGTATATTCGCTCGCTTTAACGGTGAAGGAAAACATCGCGAGGAAATCTGCATGCCAGAGAGTTCTCAAAGGCATGTGAAGTCCGCCAATCCGCACTTGGCCAGCGTGGCTATAGTAGGCTATAGTATAGTAGGAGTCTTCTCTCAGAGATGAGAGATTTTAGGAATTCTCTCATCTCTGAGAGAAGACCCGTGCCCAGCAGTGGGACAACAATGGGTTGATGATGATGATGATTAGTATATTCATAATATTAGTAAAATAATATTAAATCCTTATACGGTACACAATTTCTTTCCCGGGGCTGCTATAAGAAATCATTCATTTTAAAATAAGCTTTACCATTGTACTAATATTCTTCTTTTTGTGTTTTCGTTCATCTTTAAGCGTGTACAAAAATTGTGAAATAAATAGCTAAGACTAACTTCTTATTGATATCATTGAAGACGCAAGTGACCACTTAACATTAAATAGAGATTGTGACACCATTCCTTCTCTCACATAAATAGTAATTTCGGGAGCGCTACAACGAACCAATATGCTCTATATTTATTATTCAGTTTTTCTTCATACTTTATGTACATTATATTGGTCGCTCTTACAGTTAAGGTGAAATGAGCGAATGAAAGGTTTACACAGTCCTGGGTGAAATGAATGAACCCTCGCACGCTAGGGAGTGAGTCTTGATGTACGCCGAGTGTATCTTTTCATTAGGATCCCACCGCTTCCACAAACTTAGAATTTATAGTACATTTCTTACCGTATTACGTCTTTATAAATTCATATACTTTACAGCATTTAATTTTCACACAGAATCACGCGCAAAGTAGACTGTATAACTTCAGTAATAACGTTCCGCTCATGAGTCTTTACGAGGTTTACTTAGCAAACATCTAAAATAAATTTAAACTGAACGTGCTTTCCTTATTTCAAGAGTTTAAACATAATCGAAAATAGTAACACTACTGTTGTCATAAACGAACCATAAATAAAACAAACGAATTGTCGCTTTACACGGATCGAACATCGCTTCGTCCCTATCAATTTTAAGAAATTTTGAACGTTAGGGATCTCGACACTCCCACTCCCACGATACGCAAATCGAATTTATGATTCATAATTATTTCTAAAATAAAATTTATCACTCGCTTTATCGACGAAGGAAAACATCGTGAGGCCTACATGACTACCTAGCTACCAAACTACTGCATGCCTGAGAGTTCTCCATAATGCTCTCAATGACATGAGAAGACCGCCAATTCGCACGTAGCCAGCGTGGTGGACTATGGCCTAAACCTTTACACCTCTGAGAGGAGACCTGTGCCCAGCAGTGGGACAATAATGGGTTGATGATGATGAGATGCATAAGCCGGCCCATGTTTAAAAAAAACTAAGCGTTTCTACTATTCCTATGCGAATTTCTAAATTATATAACAAAGCTAGCGGAGAAAATTAGTAGGAAAGTGCCTTTTTTGTGTTTTAACCGAAACACAGCAGTTCTCACACTGCTGCTTTACGGCAGAAATAGGTGTACCGGTGGTACCGCCTTCGACATAAGACTCTACCCCTCGTAAATTTTACTAAATAAAAAGCATTAAAAATGTTTTAAAAAGTATATACACATTTTAATAAATCTATATATCGGGTTCTTATTTTACTTTCGTATGGGAAAATTACATTAAATTTAAATTACTAGATCAATTGATAACTTAGTTGTTACGTTACCGGCATGTAAGTTCGGAAACCTGTTAACGTTTAATTGTGTTTTAGTAAAAATGCAAGACAAAAAAAAACAATAAAACTTTAAGTTAATTCACATTTATAACCAAACTTGTTACAAAACCATTAGGATAACGAGAAGGGTTTACGAATCTGTCCCTAAATCCTCCCATCGGTTAACCGCGGGTCGAAGAACATAAAATTTGGTCGTGATCGCGGGCCTGGCAGCATGTGCGAACGGGAATTAATTGTGACACTGGCCTATACGACACGCGACTACGATGTTCGGTACCTACTGTTGAGACATAAATGTGATGTTTTGTTGTGTACTTTAAATTTCGCCGTCTCCAATATATAATATTCTTAATCCTTTGTGTGTTCTTCAAGGAAACTAAATTTACTTGTATTATATTAGAATTTATTAATTTACAATACACAGTTGCAAAATAAAGACAAATATGCGTAGTTGACGTTTGAGTTCTAACGAATCGCCGCTC
>DWKW01002522.1:0-10942 GCA_018250115.1 Doberes anticus
AGTGCACTTTGTTACGGTTAATCCAAGTGCACTTTGTTACGGTTAATCCAAGTACACTTTGTTACGGTTAATCCAAGTGCACTTTGTTACGGTTAATCCAAGTGCACTTTGTTACGGTTAATCCAAGTACACTTTGTTACGGTTAATCCAAGCGCACTTTGTTACGGTTAATCCAAGTGAACTTTGTTATGGTTAATCCAAACTCACCTTAACGACTCTGATAGAGTTGATCGCGGGATGGTTGACCTCTCTGTACAAGTCGAGGGGCTTCTTACAACTGTCGCTCAGCGGCAAGATTTGGCAAGAGGACCGCCTTTTGATCTGATCCCATACCCTGAAATCCAAATTAATATTAAATAAATAACAAATTAAAGTGACCGATTTCAAAATTAGCCTAATATAAACAAAACATACAAAACTAAAATTTAAGTTAAACTTGAACTCTCGAACATATTTAGATACTTATATCCAAATAAACAGCCGAAGTCCGAAATGCAAAAGTTTTTTTGCGATTTGCCAAAAAATCGTATTATTGGATTCAGTCACTTTAATAGTACGCTCGCGATATGTACATTTGACGAACGTTATTAACAGTGGTTACTGCGGCCCATGGACGTCCACGGCCACGTCCAGCCTCATATAGAACCGAATTCCTAACTGAGGTCGTACGTAAACGTATTGCTACTCCTGAGTATTGAATTGGATTGCCTCTGTTCCAGTGTCTTTTGCCTAACCACAGCCTTCAAACTCAATAAATTGTCTTTACTTAATCCTTTCCATCAGCGACCCTCGAAGCCTTGGACAAGACCATCAGCATTGATCACCAGGTGACAACTAGGAGACAACGGTACGGGAGAGAGAGAAAATGTACATCACCTCATCTGCTTGGCTTGGTCTTGTCTTATCAAGTATTCGGTGTCTTCGTTGAATTCGCCAGCGGTCGCCTCGCCCATGCTGCTCACCTACAAGGACGGGATATGTTTCAGAAACCAGACGGCGACCACATTCATATAAGTAGACCAAAGAATGAACATGGGTACGCTTTTCATGTGAGTAAAACTAAATGTATCTATCGATATAATATAATCGATTCTTTTTCGATATCGATTTTGTTTTCAAACTAAATAGCAACCGAGCATGCAGGCCACCTGATGTTAAGTGGTCACTGCAGCCCATGGACATAAGAATATAATGTGCGGTAGAAATATTTATCTTAAATAGTTCTACATAAAAGTCCGCAACAGCATATCTTTTATGTGTAAGCCATTATTGCCAAAATAGTGAACCATGAATACATCAAAATTTGTAACAAGGTCACAAATAGATTGTTATGAAAACCTCTTCACGGTTAAACCGCTGAACCGATTTAGAGGTATCGGGATAGTTATTTCTTTTATACTAGTATTATTATTCCCGGGGAAGGACGTAGGATAGTTTTGATCACGGAAAACATCCCTAAAGAAGGTGAAAAGGGGGATGAAATTTACTACGAAATTGCGATTATTGATGAATCACCTGTGGGTTAAAGTATAAAATCTACGCGGACGAAGTCGCGGGCTAAATCTAGTATAAAATTAAACTATTCTAGAAAATAGGCAAGAGCGTGCAATTAGACAATAATGACAAGAAACCGAAATATACAACGAAAACAAAATAAGGAAATATAATGCTAGGTATGTACATGATATAGCTACCACCGCTGCGCATGTATTTCTGCCGTTAAGCAACAGAGTGAACACTGCTGTGTTTGAAGGGTGTGGTTAGGCAGAATACCAACACGTATGATTTTAGATATAACTTCGGACTTATTTATAGTTGGATGCGGTTCGATGAGCTGTAGTACCTTATTACATACTCGTAACATCAGGTGTCCTGCATGCCCATCTCATCATCATCATCATCAACCTATTATTGTCCCACTGCTGGGCACGGGTCTTCTCTCTTGGATGTGAGAGTTTAGGCCAAAGTCCACCACGCTGGCCAAATGCGGATTGGCGGACTTCACATGCCTTTAAGAACGTTATGGAGAACTCTCAGGCATGTAGGTTTTCACACGATATTTTCCTTCACCGTTAAAGAGAGTGATAATTAATTTATAATACGCACATAATTTCGAAAATATCGAATAGATAATATTTCGAGAAATAGAGGTGCGTGCCGGGATTTGAACGTCGACCCACCATAGTGGGGTCGTGATGCTTAACCACTAGGCTATTACTCACTTGCATGCTCACCTGCTACTGTTTTATTATTGTTGGTTGATGTATTAATTTAAATATTATCTGTGTTTATAAAAATGAATATTTGTTTGTTGTTGAAACTTTGTTAAGTTAACTTCTGCACGCCTGAAAAGGTTTGTTGAAGCGCAAGTTGTTGCAGAAATTAATGTATTTCATACAATTTAACAGTAGTCTATGTGTTCGTATATGAGCAACGGTTTTGGTGCCCCAACGAACGAACAACAGCTAGTTTATAATAAAGCGGACTTTCGTTGTGTTTACCATAGTATGATACAAGACATAAAAATAAAAAAAGTTTTTAGATTAAGTACAATACAATACAGCGAATCGACTAGAGAATTCAGTACGGAGATAATCATTCGACGATTTCTATCGATTCCGATCAATCGATATAACAGTCGGGCAGACTGATTCAAGATGCGATCAAGCTTATGAAACTGCAATGCCTATAATTAAAACTCCTAATAATTACCCATTTAGTTTAAGAAATGTACAAAAAAACATATAATGACTTTCTCCATCAAACTCATCAGGTATTCCAAAAAGGGTACAATTCAAAGCAAATACGATCATGTTGCCATAATTGAGTTCGATAGCATGACGGTTGAAAGGTCGTGACCTTTCCCGAAGCAAAAACTAATTGCTTTAGAAACTTTGTATTCCTGCAAATGTCATACCTGAGTATTGTGTACCCTTTGGAATGAAAATTTATTCCTTACGACGACGACTTCTTTTACTTTACGATCAATAATCGTAAAAGAAGCAATTTTACGATAGGAAATTAGAAGACTCGTGACTTCGCGATAATAGTTCTCCTTTAATCAATCCGTACTTCCAAAACAGCGTAAGTCATATCGGCCTTTTGAAGAAATATGTCTTTTAGTTTCGGTTTTACAAGATTTTTATATGAAGATGTATTCTTTTACATTAACGATCTTGTTACCTGATGTTAAGTGGTTACTGCAATTCATTGATACCCAATCTCAAATAGAACCAAAGTCCTATGTGAGATTGTACGTGGATGCGTTGCTACTATTATGGACCATGTTGACCTCCTGTGCAAGCCGAGAACAAGAGAAAATAATATGGCAGTATTACTGCGCCGGCGTGGCGGTGACTTTTCTACCACCAAGACTCTACCGAGAGTCCAATGTATGTCGAAAGCTCGCCTGCGTCGTATTTTGATGGTGGTTCAAAATCCGATGGTCGAGTTGTAATACCCAATTGTTTCATAGAAACGTATCGATGTCGTCAAATGTAAAAGTTCGTTTACTTAACAAAAACATGATTCAGTGAACGATTCTCTGACCTTTTGTTTGTTTTATTGTCATCGAAAAGGTTTCCTTGAGGGACAATTAAAGCTATTGTTTATTTTTGTGCTCCTCTTCCCAATAGGTTATGATCATTAGGAGTGCATTTTGACTTGTTACCTTTTACGTAGCATTTTAAAATCTTTCAATCAAGTGAGGAGGGGTTCAAACTATTAAGCACGGATTGACTTCAAATACCTTTGAGAACTTTATGGAGAACTCAGGCATGTAGTTTACTGTTTTCCATCATAGTAAAAGTAAATGTTAATTTCTACAGCCCGCTATTGGACACAGACCCACAGTACTGTGAAGTCGAAATACTTAACCGTCACATCTGTATAGATTATTGTTACATCTAGAGATTTTTTGTAAGATTCATTTTCAGGGCGGAGAGAAGTTATTTGGTTCTTTAAAGCAGTTGTCTAGTGTATATTCGATTAGATAAGACTTTTCTATAATACAGTAATTGCTGTTATGTTTAGTTCTCCCGTAACGTAATTGTAATATAATTATTATAACGCGATATAATTATTTACGAAATAATTGCTATAATCTCTGTAAATGTATTGTTTGTTTCGTAAAATAATTATAATAATTGTAGTAAATAAAAAAAATCTTCTTTCTATATAATTATCTAAATCATTGCTATCATTTACAGAGGTAGGTGTGTAAAATTTTGCTTTTGTACCAGATTCATTAACGATAATAAGAAAAAGGAAGTATTTTTGCTTCGTAAAATCATAGAAATTTGAGCCTTCCATTACTGTTTTCTACCATCAACAATTTTTTGATACAATTTTGTTATTTTTTCAGGTAAATGTCACCACTTGGATATGTAACCATAAGTATGTAACCAACGTACTTTTAATTGACCATTGCTTGAGTTAAGGTAAATTACGCATGTTTCTAAGGTTTTATTTATTTTTTTACTTAGGTATGCTGTTGAACGAAAAATGCTTGTTATAACTCTTTTGTATCGCCTCATAAAATATCTCTTCATAAATCTCGATACAAACCAAGTAATCTGAAGCCTCTTTGAGGTGTGAAAGCTTTAAAATACTATTTACCTTTGTAATACACGCGTTTCGACTCGTGTCTACAAGTTATCTTTTTTTATCTGGAACCATAGTTTTTGTTTGTACATTGTTCTTTGCAACATTTCTTATTTTTTATTCTTATTCCCTTTTGTTTAAAGTTCAAAATATAATGTGTCTTTGTCTCTGTACACAGTTTCACACTTTGGTCTCTTCACCTGTGTTTTGAGTATTTACCTTTGATAACTTAATTTACTGTGACCTCGCGCTTCCTAAGGCATGTTCAAAGGTCCTTTACACTAAAAGTAAACATGTTTCGTTTCAAACCCGCATAACATTTACTAACCATATTTTGACCGAACCTGAAATAAAACTTGTTTATTAAATAATGAAATAAAGTTTACACCATGGCACATTAGGGTTCCTTGTGTCGTGGTTACCATGGACACACACAGAAACAAGCAAACAAACAAACACCCAGATAAGGTATATTAATCTAAATTCATCATTAAAATTTCCCCGCTGAGAATCGAACCCAGGACCCTCCGAGCTACTTTGGTAAGCATCTTTAGTAAAAAGTCATTGTTGTCCCCCTGCTGGGCACGAATCTTCTCTCAGAGATGAGAGAGTTTAGACCATAGACCACCACGCTGGCCATGTGGGGATTGGCGGACTTCAAAGGCCTTTGAGAACGTAATGGAAAAGTCTCAGGCATACAGGTTTCCTCACGATGTTTTCCTTCACGGTTAAAGCGAGTGATAATTCATAATTCGCACATAATTTCGAAAATTTAAAATAGATAATATTTCGTATTTATCGAGGTGCGTGCCGGGATTTGAACCTCGTCTCACCATAGAGGGGTCAAGATGCTTAACCACTATGCTATCACTCACTTCTCATCATCTCTCATCTCTAGTAACATATGCAGAAAATAGAGTAACGAAAAATAACCTCACTAAAATCAGTTCAACAACAAATTGTACAACAAACTGTAGATATATACTGTTTATATACACAAACTACTGAAATCATTCGAAATCAAGAACAAACTGTATTATTGCAAAATTCTCGCAAACGAATAATACAATTGCAAAACAACAATTTACCTCGACAAGTTGGCACGAAATGCCTTAATAATGTCATCAGGAGATTTGCCTAGTGCTTGTGTAAAATGTATTCAAGTGAAATACATTGTGTACAGCGCGGTGGCCTTATATGCGTATAATCTGAGGCCAAGCGTATCGCAATAAGTTTCTTCATATTATTATACGATATGCTGCTGTGTTGCCGCTTCCTTACTGATGGTTCTTTATTTCAAAGCATCTGTGTACATAATTTAAATTTAATTGCTGAGTTGTCATGAGCAGCTATGCAGCATTGAGAATCAAGGTCTTATGTCGAAGGCTCGTCCGTGGCGGTAGTACCGCTGCTCTTATTTCTGCCGTGAAGCAGCAGTGTGAGAACTGCCGTGTTTCGGTATGAAGGATGTAGTTAGGCAGAAGACACTGGACAGGAAGTATTCCAACTTAGTACTCAGGAGTAGCAACGCATTCACATACAACCTCAGATAACAGTTCCGTCCTAACTAAGATTTGATCTGGATATCCATGGGCTGCAGTGCCCACTTATCATCAGGTGGCCTGCACGTTCCTTTGCTATTCTGTTTTAATAAAAAAGTATCAAGGTGGTAGAGTCTTATGTCGAAGGCTCGTCTGCAGCGGCAGCACCGCTACACCTATTTCTGCCGTAAAGCAATAGAGTGATCACTGCTATGTTTCGGCTTGAAGGGTGTAGTTAGGCAGACGACACGGGACAGGAGACATTCCAACTTAGTCCTAAGGAGTAGCAACCCCAGATAGGACTTGTGTCCTGGCTAAAAGGTAGCCATAGTCGCCGCTTGGCTGATGCGAGTTCTATCATCATCAACCCATTATTGTCCCAGTGCATATTGGCGGACTTCACATGCCTTTGATAACGTTATGGAAAACTCTCAGGCTCACGATGTTTTCCTTCACCGTTAAACCGAGTGATAATTGATTCATAATACGCACATAATTTCGAAAATTTTGAATAGAAAATAATTCGAGAAATATAGGTGCGTGCCGGGATTTGAACCTCGACCCACAATAGCGGAGTCGAGATGCTTAACCACTTGGCTATCACTCACTTCGCGAGTTCTATACCAACCTCAAAATATTCTCAGGTTGCAATAACATCAGTACAGTACAGTTACAGCGCTTTGCATAAACCAATTAAAATCTAAATTGCCGCAACCCGTCAGTTCCTGTAGCGATAAAAGGGCAAACGATAAATCTTCATAGAAAGGAGTTTAACACAATTCGTGACTGTAATGACGTCTTAAACTGCTAGCTGGTTATTTATGGGCATCGTAGATTTTCAAACAAAATCTCGGAATCCCAAAACCACTGGATTGTGGCTGTTCGATGTGGGATGTACAATACCTGCTCTTGTCCCGACAAGACCAAGAATGTTTTTGATGGCAACTGCTGTTGGATGTACAATACCTGCTCTTGTACATACAAGACCAAGAATCTTTTCAATGGCAACTGCTGTTGGATGTACAATATCTGCTCTCGTACCGACAAGACCATGAATCTTTTCAATGGCAACTGCTGTTGGATGTACAATACCTGCTCTTGTCCCGACAAGACCAATAATATTTTCAATGACAACTGCTGTTGGATGTACAATACCTGCTCTTGTCCCGACAAGACCAATAATATTTTAAATGGTAACTGCTGTGGGATATACAATACCTGCTCTTATCCCGACAAGACCAAGAATCTTTTCGGTGGCAACTAACATCTATTAAGCATTGTGGAAGAGTCTTATGTTGAAGGCTCCACCTCCGCACCTATTTCTGCCGTAAGCAGCAGTGTGATAACTGCTGTTTCGGTTTTAGGGGGAGGATTGGCAGAACACTTTACAATTAGTCCTCAGTAGTAACAACCCGTCCTCCAACGACCTCAGATTAAACGTCCGTTCTAGTCTAATTCTATTTTGATTTGACTTACAATTGTCACATTATTGTCATATCTACTTCTTTATCTTGAAATTATTTAGTGAGATAAACTTCCCAGGTCGAAACTTTGGCTGGGCCAATCAGTCAAAACCAGTAATTGTGAAGTGATGGTCCTCACGCCTCGCGTCTAAAGGGTGCATCAATCATTGTGCTTCACGAGCCTTGAACTTGTGAACGTCTAAAAATAGATTCGCCTTGAAGAAACCATTTATTTGTCTGTCTGTACATTGCTTAAGGTGTGCTGCGTGGTTTATATATTTTTTGTTTTATCTTCTTTCACGAACTTTTTGCCTGTATGCTATCATTTTGTTACTTCTATCTTTACTAAATAAAGTACAAAATAATTTGTGTATTTCTTAGGACCCATTTTTTTTTTTTGCGTTAGCTTACATTTTCCAAGTCCTGTATTTACCTTTATTGTGAGATTTTATTATTTTTTCACTGTCAAACTTTTCGATCGACGGCTTCCAATTACCAATTAAATTATTAATGGACTTACAACTGTATTCTAGATACGTTTAACATGACGAAAGTCAATGTTTTTGAAATTACACTTCCTCAGCAATCAATACTTTTAATTAATTACTTTCTTAAATTAAATATCTATCAGACATGATTGGTAATTGTTTATACCTAATGCGAAATTTTATTATTTTTCCGTCGTTAAAGTTTTGGTTAGACGATTTTCAAACACCAATGAAATTTTGAATCAACTTACACCTGTTTTAAATGTGTTTACGATACGTAAAACTTTTTATTTTTATTTGCACTTCTTAAGGATGATAATAGACTAATAGAGAAATATTTATTTTAATACTTTCTTGTGTATTAAATATGTTGACTATACACGAGTCGTTACATGTTGAACCTATGAAAGAGGCCAAACCAAACAAAATCGCATTATCATTCTTAACCTTTCCCAGCATTTCTCTTTATGGCAATGAAAATTCATTATCTGCAATTAATTGTTGAAGCGAAAAAGTAATAAAATTTAATTTAACACTATTATAAATCAGTTATTTCAGACTTTAACGAACACGTCCGTTGTAATTGTTATAAAACGTATTTTCGTTTATGGACCCTAAATGACCATTAGTAGCGGTTGTAAATATAAGCGAAGATTCGCATAGAAAGTTTGTTGATACCGTAATAAATCTTACAAAGCTTTTACAGCAATCTCGGTGAACTGTAAACCCGACGTTAAATGTTGATAATTAACTTAGTAAGGAATTAATTAATTATGTAAGATAATTAACAAACGACAGTTATCATAATTAAACATAGACGCGTAATCAGATGACTGATATATTAATTACTAGGACGTACTTTTGATTGCTTACAGCTTTACGATTAAAATAACTCATCTGTGATTAAATATAATAATTTCTTCGTAAAAGTTACCGTACAACGAAAATTTCGTTTGGCTTTAAATACCTATCACTTTGTACCATATGTACCATATACTGTCCAACAATTGGTTGATGGTGGTAGAGTCTTATGTCGAAGGCTCGCCTGCGGCGGCACCATCGCTACATCGATTTATGCCGTAAAGCAGCAGTGTGAGAACTGTTGTATTTCGGTTTGAAGGGTGTAGTTAGGTAGAAGACACTGGACAGGAGGCATTCCAACGTAGTCCTTAGGAGTAGCAATGCATCAACATATAACCTCAGATACGGACGTCCGTCCTGGCCACCTGATGTTAAGCGGTCACTACAGCCCATGGACATTAAATCTCAAATAGGTACGAAGTCCTATCTGAAGTTGACATGGAAGCGTTTCTACTGCCTCCGGTCTAGTGTATCCTGCCTAAACACATCAAACTTCAAACTGAGACACATGCTGCTGCTTTACGACAGAAACTCTATACTCTACAACTCTACTTCGACATAAGACTACCACCATCCAAAACGGGCTATTTTAATATATTTAGTGCAACTGTTCAATGAATACATAATAAAAACTCACGAACACACTCATAACATCGTCTGACGCTTCCAATCACAGCGAGAGTGTGTAATAACGCTCATACAGTATCCATTGCTTTCTTTCTGTCTACACGAATGCGGATGCTATCTCAACATAAATCAATTAAGAAAACGAAACGGCAAGCAAATCGAACATATCAAGTTAATGTTGTAAGTTGTATGTAGATAGTGACCGGTATGTAATGAATGACATGTATTCATTAGAAATCCGTTAAGTTGTACTTTGATGTAACTTACACGGGTTCAGTGATTGGTCCCGACGATCATCTGCGGCGACCGGTATAGGTACATTTCAATTGAATTGGTTTTTTTTTATTCAATCGGAATAGCAAACGAGCATGCGGGGCCACCTGATGTTAAGTGGTCACTGCAGCCATTATAATACTAGAATACTTAGGCCATAGAGAGAGAGAATGATTAGGCAATAGTTTCCTCATGATGTTTTCTTTCACCGGTAATGCGAGTGATAAAATATTTCAATTCTAATTTCAATTCAATTTGTTCAATTCTAGAGGTGGATATAGTATATAGTCCAAAAAAATCTCGACAAGGAGATAAGCAAATAAGTTCGAAATTTTTAAAAAATTGTGTCCCGCGGCGGTCTCTATCGAAAAAGTTCTAATGTTTTTTTTTAATATTGCCTATATTGATACCAAATTTCTTGTTTGTAACAGAAAAAAAAGTTTTCATGTAAACTTGCAATCGCCTTTAATTCGAACCTATCGCAGAATCCTTCCTAGCTAACGGCTAGTCCCAACAAACGACCTACTCGCCACAACTTAATCGGTCAAGTAGTTTTTGATACTTGGCGATGAGTCGGTCAGTCAGTGGTATTTCGTAATATATATAGTAATATGGATACTAAGTGTATTGTTTACTGTACATTTTTCATTTAGATTTATAGAAATAAAAATAAATTACTTTTCACACTCATAGCCTCGCCCCAGGATTGTCTGTGTCAGGGTTGTTACGAATACACACAGAAACAAGCACACATACATCTAGACCAGGTACAGAAATCTAAACTCATCATTCAAATTTCTGCCCCGGAGAATCGAACCCAGGACTCTCCGAACGCACCGTTGTAGACAGCACCATACGGGTCGTCTACGTATTTAATTTAATTAAAAATAATTACTACAAGCAAGTAATAAAAATCACTACATTAACTAATCCTTCGATAAGTCTAAAATAATCAAACTCGCAAATCACCGAGCACTTTTAAGTTCGCCACTGCGATTGCAGATTGAATACGAAATTAAAGATGAATTTTTTGCTCCATCAAGATGTTAACTTTCGATCTCTAATTGAAACACCTGGTTTAATTTAA
>DWKW01002523.1:0-10941 GCA_018250115.1 Doberes anticus
CCGCGATACCATATGTCTAACGCGGGTGAAACCGCGAGGCACAACTAGTAATATATAATTTACTAATCCGAGGTTTATTATACGCTTCTATAGAATTCTATAGACGTGTTATGATACAAGTTTAGTTCTCGGGAGTTGCATTCACGTACAACCTCAGTTAGGAATAGTCCTATTTAACATTTAATGTCATGCCGAAGATGTTTGAAAAAAAAAAAATTCGTTTTCACACTTAATATTGCATTGACGCCCACTTTAGAGCTGTATTTATAGTTTCAAGTCTTAAGCCCACTGCGAAGTTATTTTATAATCAATCGATTCATTTTGTTTGCATAATTTGTATGGAACAAAGAAACGGAACAGAAGCGTAGCAATAAAAATGTTTGTACTAGTTAACAATCATATGGAATCATATGGCATGTACTACGAATAAATGCTCTTAGCGTAGATTAATTTCATATAGTTAAAAACTGTGTTAGATGATAATAAGCTTTAAATATCTTATAAAGTCAAGTACAATTTCTTATAAACGTTTTCAATTTTATTTTGCTTTTCAGACGTTTTTTAATCTTGTATCTCGGCTCAATAGCTGCAATAAATCTGTAGCCCGACACTTCCAAGTAGTCAACGCGCGCTCTGCACTACAAAAATAAACATGTTCTGACTTCAATGCACTTACTCTCGCGGGATATGTGGCATCCGTTTGATAGCTTTTGTTCCTGCTTTACTGTTTTTTTAAGTTAAGATGCATCTTGTGTTTTATTCAGGCGGTACCAAACGTTTACATTATTTTGGATAAACAAGACATACAAAGTGTACTTTATGAGATGCTATATAGGTGCTATACAAATAGATACTATATAATAACATTAAAGTAGAAGTATCAAGAAGAAATTGTAGGTCCCTACTTAAAGACATAAAGCAAAGTATACATACATAATATATGCATATTTTATGTAGAGTTAATATTAAGGATTTTGGAGACATTGGAGAATTACTTATTTTAGCGGTATTTTCAATTTTATTGCTGGGCCCAATAGATGCAATAAATCTGAAGCACAACATTTCCAAGTTGTAAACGCGCGCTCTGCGCTACAAAAAATACCAAAACATGTTCTGACTTCATTGCACTAACTTTCACGGGATTTATGGCATCCGTTTCATAATTTTTGTTTCTGTTTTTTAAAAAAAAATATAAAAGAATAGCAAACGAGCATACAGGCCACCTAATATTAAGTGGTCTCTGCAGCCCATGGATATCCAGACCGGAGGTTGTGTGTAGATGCGTTGCTACTTCTGAGGACTAAGTTGGAATGCCTCCTGTCCAGTGTCGTCTGCCTTGTAGTTCGGCCCTTCAGACCGAAACACAGCCGTTTTCACACTGCTGCTTTACAGCAGAAATAGCAGCGGTGATGCCAC
Source organism: Doberes anticus (assembly GCA_018250115.1). Taxonomy (NCBI): domain Eukaryota; kingdom Metazoa; phylum Arthropoda; class Insecta; order Lepidoptera; family Hesperiidae; genus Doberes; species Doberes anticus. The sequence continues at coordinate 1,417 of DWKW01002523.1, forward strand.
CGCTGGCGAGCCTTCGACATCATGTTTTTAGTATGGTTAATGATGTAGATTTTGCGTTATATTAAAATTTTGTGTCCGCATGTATGTTCGCAAATCACGCAAATACTGCTCAAGAGATTTCAGTGGTAATTTGACAGTTTAAATGCATATGGTTACACTATTATACATACAGCTTGACCTTGCTGTAGCAAGCACCGTCTTATGCTTTGAGGTCTATTGAAATGGTTAATGTCGGTCTGATTACTTAATTTTGTGCATTCAGACATTCCAGACGTGTTGTCGCTGCACATGAGTAGGTTAAAATTAAAGATGTGGTTCAATTGACCTCCAAAACAATCAAGATTTTATCCATATTCAGATATGGACCCCCAAAATAATGAAGAGTTTTAGAAACTACTAAACTACATTAGAATTGATCCTTGGAAGCATTGACTATCTTAAGGGTACAAAATATTTTTAGAATTTAGGATGACAAAAGTAATATTTGCAGTAAGCTAATTTCTGCATGCATTGTTTGCAAGTCAAGCCAGTTGCTATCGTGGTCATATTATTTTAACTAGCTGGGATACATTTCCCCGTATTTGACATAGTCAGTAACGCCATCTATTACCGAGACGCGGCAATTCGTACAGTTGTTAGCAGAGAGACACACATTTTACACAGTAAGTTACGCCATCTATTACAAAGATACCGAAAAACTTTGTTACTTTGACAGATTTTTAATTAAGCTTTTACGTTGATAAAACATTATCATTGAAAAGTGACGTGTTTATTTAGTGAAGCAAAAAATATGCTTTTGAGTTGGCTAAGGTGACCACTCATGCAATAAGCTAAGTATTATGAAAAAATAAACCAATAAGCCTTGTAAATTATTACCTTTGCGATGTTGTTACATTAAGAAATAGTAAACGAAACAAGTAGTTTTATAAATAATCAACAACTAGATATTGCGCTTAATAAACACATGAATAATTATCCGAGTACCCATATAAACTACTTTGCATGAATATACAAGTCGATTTACTTACTGTGCATTTTCCTTGTATGTTACGGATACCTATAACTCGTGTAACAAGTTACACCAGCTTGTACCAGCGATGACGCGTATTGTCATAAACCTTACGAGATATCATAAAAATTAAGGGAAATATTTCATGAGAATCATATGCTTTTCTGGGATATAAAGTATCTTTTAAATTCATTTATGACTTGATCTATCTGTACGCCAAATTTAATTAAATGCTTTTTGCTAATTATGCGTGATTCAGTAACAACGTTAGTAAGATATCAGACTACTCCTCGCGTTCCTGTCGCTGCATAAGAGTGAAAAGGCTAAAATATAAGTTTAATTGGTCTCTCGTATAGGTATACAAATAACGTTACACACTCATAGCTCCTCAGTAGAATTTAACCTGTGTCGTAGGTGACACGGACGTGCGTCCATGTCTTGTTTCTGTGTAAACAGAAACAACTCATTCAAATTTATGCCTCGCTGGGAATCTAACCCAGGACCCTCCGAACGCTAGACCGCACGTTGACAACAGCGCCATATAGGTCGTCATATGATGGCGCATACTGGGTAGGCATGGTGGTAGATGGTCTTATGTCGAAGGCGCGCCTGTGGCTGGACCACCGTCGCACCTATTTCTGCCATAAAGCAGCAGTGTAAGAACTACCGTGTTCCGGTTTGAAGGGTACTAAGGCGGAAGACACCGGCTAGGATACATTACAACTTAGTCCTCTGTAGTAACAGCGCATCCACATACAACCTACGATAGGAATTCCGTCCTAGTTGAAGTTTCATGTGGACGTCCATGGGCCGCAGTGACCACTGAACATGAGGTGGCCTGCACGCTCATTTGCTATTCGGTTAATATATAAAAAGAAAGGTATTTTAAAAGAAAAAAATCTTTTAAATTAGCTTTTTTTTTATAGTATAGTATGCAAGTAATAAAAGTAAATGTATCCTGAGCTCATTATTATATATTTTGGAGTATAGAATGACTCAGGACTGAGTAAAGCATTTCAAAGCTTCCGCAGATTAAGCGGGGCTCGGATTCCTACAGAGCAGAGGAAGTCGGGTCGTGTCCTCGTTATTAGATGATTATAGCAGAGCTGCAGTGGGATTAGGACAAGAGCTGAGATTATATGTTACTAGACTTCCGACGTCACGTTGTCGCTGGTTATGTATAAAAAACAAAATTAGCATTTTAATTGACCTCCCGAGTACATGACGGCGCATACCGAGCTGTAAAAACTGAATTAAAGTTTCTTCAGGAGTATTAATATGTTTAACGAACAAACGAGAAAACGTAGTCTTATGTCGAAGACTGCGGCACCAACGCTGCATATTTCTGCCGTAAAGCAGCTGTGTAAGAACTGCTGCGTTCCGGTTTGAAGGGTTAAGCAGAAGATACTGGACAGGAGGCATCCCAACTTAGTCTTCTGGAGTAACAACGCATCGACATACAGCTTCCGTCCTACTTAAGGTTTTTTATCTTAAGTTCATCTATATCTTCAATAACCCCGTCACAATTGTACAATTGTATATTTATAGAACTTCATATTTACAGTATGTATATTACCTTTTTCTTATAAGATTGTTTAATACAAATCTTACTCTTTCTTGTACGACTGCTTAACAATATGACCTACTACACGAGCTCGGAGCGAGCATGGCCCTGCGGTTTATGTTGATCATATACGACCATAAACGATCTACCGAGTTAATCTCGGCTAGTCGAATACCTTCATCTTATTGATACTTAATTCAATATAATTTGTAGAAATTTATGTATCTTCATGTCGAAGTTATAAATTTATAGAAAATTATGTATCTTCACGTTGAAGTTACTTGATTTTCTCAATGACAAACAAATATGATGGTATATTACTTTAAAGGTATAGATGTCATTATTATCAATAACCTCATATTGTCCCACTGGTGGGAACGGGTCCATCACACTTACAAAGTAGGTATTGATTGACAACCGAAACTTGCCCTTCGGAACATAACGGAGAACTCTCAGGCTTGCAGGTTTCTTCGCCATCAAGGACGACAACAACTGAAGAGGCATTCGGAGACCCCTTATGAATATCCATGCCCGTCTTTCATTGCCTAGCCACGTACCGTGTTGGTCTGAGGCAGATCTACAAGTAAGTACTAAGTTGGCTTAGCCCATATAAGGGCTTACCTTCTTGGGCCAGAGCGTATTCAAACCACGATTTCCGGCCCGGTAATGTATCTCACTCCTGTCCTACCCCCACTATTTATTTTAACGAAGCCTAAAATTCTCCTATAGGGTCTCAAGGTTCTGTGATAATTCATCGATTACATGTACCAATACCTAACTACGATATAGGAAATCCGAATTCACTTCTAAACAGCAGCGCTAAAGGAAGAACAAAATAGTTAATAGTTATCCCGAGAAGAAATGATATTCCGTAGTCCAACTAATGCTTTAAATATATCAAATTTCACTTTGCCTCTGAGGTTAAAAAAATAAATCTATTTAATGGATTGTGAAAATCAATTCCATTAAGTTGTGGATAGAAGCTATCTCTTGGGTGCGAACTAGCTTCAGACTGCATGATTGCAGGTGTGAAAATTGGATCGCATAATCTAAGTAAATATTGAAGCCATTGCGACATTAGGGAATTACTATTAGATAGTCGTATAATCGGTATTGCAATGATGATGCAAGTGCTGGACAATTTGCATATCTTCAGTGTATTTCAGGTTTATCACCGGAGATATATTGCATACAAAAATGTAGTCAGATTTTATCTCGTCGATACTAACTTTATAGAAAGATAAATAAAAAAGATACCGATGAAGAAAGTACCTACATTAAAGTATTTCTATGACCGCCTGGTAGTTTTATTGTTTCAAAATTACTCACAGCTCACGTTTTGTAAACGAACATTTACGATCTACGGTCTGCAAGGGCATCCGAATAAACGGAGGTAACAGATATTTAGGATGACACAAGGCTCTCTGTTCCAGACCACAATGTGTTTTTGCTCGACATACGATTATGTTCTCTTCATTTAATGTTTAAATACTATTTGATTTTAACCTTTATATTACTTACCTTTTACTGTTTAAATGATATTGCCATAAACGGCATATAACCTTAGTATAGTTTTATCTGTCGGTCTTAATATTAAAAAATATTTCTTCCATAATTATTGCTTATTTTCACATTTTGTTAATAATTAATTGTTGATTAAATATGACTATAAATTCTTCATACACTACATACATAGGACTTAAAGGTTTTTAGCTGTATAATTATTAAGTTTATTTAAATTTACCTTCTACGTCATTTAAATAAGCAAATGACCTCCAGATAAAAAACAAACATATAGGCAGAATACATATGTAGGTTTTTAAACGGCTTGAAAACTTCCGACGATTGTTTGATTAACTCTCAGTATTAACCACCGATCTGTCGCTACTGATAATTTGACAGATCCGTAGTTTATGCGGTAATCTTAACTTTACAGCCGCTTTGTAGTTTTATAGTCTCACATTGCCCACGTACTAGCGCATCACGTTCCTCAGCCGAATATTTACGGTTTGGGTTTCCATTGCGCTATATAAGTGGATACTGCGACTTGACGTAGGTAACAGATATTTAGGACGACACGTGACCCGACGACCCTTTGTTACGGACTAACAATATGTTTTTGCTACGTACGACTATCCAATTAAAACCTCGTTAGAAACAGTTAAAATGTAAAATTTATTGCTCTTCATTTAGGTTAAGTTATCAAATGAGTCAATTATGTCAGGATTGTCTAAATTCATAAAAAAAGATTCAATCCATTTGAAACGAATGTCGATTTATAAATACACCCGAGGCAATGATTGGTCAGCATTTTTGAACTAAAAACCGAGCTGCAGTGCGGTCAGATTGGTTCGTATAAAATCTGTGCACTAAACTTTTGGAACTGACATACCTATGAATTTTTATTTAACTACAAAATAAAATTGGCTGATTCACACTCGGTTGAGTGAATTGCTCTATATCAAATAGTGTGCGATACGAATATTTCTATAGTAGTTTTGCTTTTCGAGTCGATCCATCCATTCCTTATTTAAGATACTTGCAGATTTCGTCTGTACATATAAAAAGAACGTATTTTTTGTCATTACACAGATGATAGTATTTTTTGAAATTACTATACGTATACTACGTTGTTATACTAATCCAAACAAAAAGTTTTTATGATCTGTGATAATTAATCAGTCTACATTGTCTTGTACAATACAATACAACTTTCAAATGCCTAAAATATGAAAAACTTATTGTAAGGAGATTTCTTATTCATTAACACAATGTTGAATTAATTTACTCAAAATATAAAGTTACTAGGTACTATATAATAAAAACATTAAAATCATTTATTTTAGAATTTCTTAAAATTCGTTCTCTAATTATGTAAAAAGGGGATGAATAATAATATGAACTAGCTTTGTTTGATTTAATTATAACTGAACAAAGCACTGTTGAAAAGTAATCCAATACTTCAATTGAACCGCATTGTTGGGAAATTTTACTTTCAGCCCACGATTTATCTTGCCCTTTCAAGATTTGAAAATTAGAACAATAAGGGTCCTAATGCACTAGAAATGGTTGACAATATAATACTTTTTTTATAATCATTATCAATTATCTCTATCTTATCTTTATTACATTAATTAAGATAAAACAAACTATCAACTATCCGTCTACATAGATGGCCTGATGAATCCGATGGTGATAGTCTTATATAGAAGGCTCGCCTGCGGCACCAGCACCGCTGCACCTGTTTCTTTGTAAAGTAGCAGTGTGAAAACTACTGTGTTTCGGTTTGAAGTGTGTAGTTGAGCAGAAAATACTGGCTCCTGTCCAATTAAGCATTCCAACTTAGCCTTCAGGAATAGCGACACATCCACGTACAACCTCGGATAGGACTTCCGTCCTAGTTGAGGTTTGCTGTGGATGTCCATAGGCTGCAGTGCATATCCATACATCCAAATCAAAATCCTCACGAGCTTTGCATTCATAATATTAATAGGACAAGTAGAAAATAACTCCATCTTACTTGCCGTCAATGATGACATACGACAGGAGGTAACTTAGAAAGAGCTGTACATCTCGTGTCGGATGAATTAAGCTCGCGGACGTATTCTCACAGAGCACTTTGCTTGCAGAAGCCATCAATTTTATTCAGCGCCTTACAGCTTCGAGCGGCGCTAAGCGTCGCCCACTTCGACTGCATAGGAAAAAGAATATTGAGATGTGCCTGCATAAGTAGCGGGATTACACTGGCTGAAGTATTAAGGCGTCGCATCTGGTCCCGCAAACACCGTGGGTACACAAACTCTTCGCTTTTATACGTATGGTAAATTGTTAGTGAATTAGCGAAAAACATTGTTTATCATTTTAATCTTGGACCTTAACTTTACGTAGAAGATACGATACTAAGATAACTTTAATAAGTTTATTAAGATATAAAGAGTCAATCTATTCCATAGTACTTCAAAAAAGTAAAAGCAACAAGAGAGATAAAATTTATTTAGTATTATAATATAAAGGATATAAGATTATTTTTGTGTACATTATTACGCTTAAGATTATTTTGATGGTGGTAGAGTCTTTTGTCGAAAGCTCACCTGCGGCGGCATCACCGCCGTAAAGCTGCAGTGTGAAAGCTGCTGTTTCAGTTTGGAAGGTGTAGTTAGGTAGAAGACACTGAACAGGAGGTATTCCAACGTAGTCCCTGGAATAGTGATAATAATAACTTGTGAAACCTGTTTTTCTTTTGAATTGTGTTTATTTTTTGTGCGGACGTATCCTCGCAAAGTATATACATACATCTTTTCTCACCTAACATTGCGTTTATACAATCTATCGGTGTGTAATACTGTCAAATTTACGGAAGTTAAATTGAGATATTTTGTTAACTTTAGAGTGCATTTAGTGTTGTTAACGGTAGCTTGGTGCTGTCATTGAACACTGGCGGTGCGCCAAATAACACGCTTTCTCCGCCTCACTGGACTTCGCGACATTTTACTTACTTAATGCTGTGCATCACGCACTCGTTGACAGATAACAAGTTCACGAATTTTAACAATTTTATTATTTTTTTTTAGACATACAAAGAACGTGCATGATGGCCACGTGTTTACTGAGGACCCTGAACATACCCATGTACGTGTATAGCACCGCAGACCAATGTAGTACACGTAAATCCAACTTACTCCTCAGGAGTAACTTAGTCAGCTCTGGTAAAGATATCATAAGACGGGCTTCTTATCATTGACTTAACGTCTGAAGATTGACTGCTGCTGTTGGAAAAAGAAAATGGCGAGTTGTTTGGGTTTCTCTACCTTTGTATGTAGTTACCTTAGATGTATATTTTACATATTAATACCGTGTCAGTATTGTACTGTCGTTGTCATATACTGTATAGCAAGATTTACATACCTCACGAATACTTGCAGTATACAATTTTGTATTAATTTCTGCCCTATTCTACTATCCTATCGATTCTACTACTATCCTATCCTACTTCCTCCTCAGAACTGAGTTGGAGTGCATCCTGTTTTAATGTCGTTTACCTTAAAACACTGTCCAAACAGGACCGAAAACTTTACTTGGTGTTCCCGCAGGTGAGGCTTACACACAGGGCTCCACACCACCAAGCGCCAAACGTATTTGATCTTCTGTTATGTCGTTTCTGTCTTTAATATGAATATAACTTCTAAAGTATGGAAAGGTATGGAATATCTAAAGAGTCCAAAGCATGCAACAGCAAACAGTGACACACAAAACTTTTTTGATTCATACTCTTTAAATTTAAGACCAAAATTTATTTATGTATGTAAGTTACTTTGTCACTCTTATGATAAGTTTAAATTCAACGAATAATAAAGATGGAAAGTGAGAATTAAGGAGATTTAAAGTGGATAGATTACGATATTATTTGATCACACAAATATGACTACATTAAGTAGGTACTTGCCAAAATTCTTAATCAAATATTGATGTGACTCAACATAGGTGTTTATATATGATGCTTAGTGGCGCAAATTGTGATAATCAAATGACGTGAAATTCACGTGTTGCGACATTTATGAAACCTAATTATTTTTTGAAAACGTTACAGTATGTTTACATAAATGTGGTAGACAAATTTGTTATACAGATTAGCAAGTATTTATTAGTGCGTTGAATGCTAACGAGTATATAGTAATTAATTTTAATTAAATGATAGTGGCAGTCTTATGACCAAGGCTTGCCTGCAGCGCCACCACCGCTTTACCAGTTTGTGCCGTAAAGCAGCAGTCTGTTTCCCATGTTATGGTTAAGCACACTAAAGGTAAACAAGGATATGGATTCAGGAGTAGCAAAGCATCCACGTACCTCATATCTGAGCCTATAGGCTGCGACCAGTGCGATAGTAAAATATAGTCACACATATGAAGTCAATATTAATAACAGGAGGAAAATGTGAGATAATATAATAGCCTAATAATTGGAAGCTTTCTAAAATTGTGTTATAAATTCCATGACCCTTTTGCTCGTCTGCCCGTGGCGACGATGGATAATTCTGTGCAAAAATTATTTCTACACCTTGTTGAAATTCACTGGGAATCTCTCGTATAAATTCTTTAAACCGTTTTCTAGATCTTTATCACCGTAATAAGTTTGTAACTAATTTAGGTTTAAGAAATTTATTTCTCAAAAGAATTACAAAGCATGCACTTATAGAGAAATAACAATTTTTAAAGTATGTAATATTACGACACAACGAGGGTACATACAAAATTTTATTAAGTGTATTAGATGATTTATTCCGAAGACGGTATGAGTAGTTTTACAATTCGTTGACCGCTAAAATAATACAACTGTACTAAATTTATTAAATGGATTTCGTGTGAACGTTTTAAAATTACGAAAATTTCGGTAGACAGTTTTCAGAGTATGCATTAAATTGTCTGTATGACGAGAAAGTCTGCAAGCTTGTTTCAAACAATATTTAATTCCAATTGTTACCAACTCGCAGTTACGCATATGTTGTAAAATTTGGTAGCTACTTTATTTTATATAGAATAAAATGAAAAATATATAATTGTGATCATGATCATCAACCCTTCAGCCAGCCAAGTCCAGGACAGCCAATACTAGAGGCGTAAGATAACAATTTGTTAGGCTATAGTTCACCGCGCTTTACAGATTACAAAACATTGCAGAGAACGTTCAGGAACCTACGGTTTCGTCACGACATTTTCCTTGACCGTAAGTGGTAAGTTTCTATTATGTACATACAATAATAACAATCATAAATCTGTAAGTACCTACTACTCAACTAGACAACAAACTCCGTCCTGTTTGGGCTGGTCAGATTTGTTTCTAAAAGTACAATAGACCTAGATGCTGTCTAAAATCGAATGATGGAACTGAAATTTGGTAATAGGTACTCCTCGACGACAGGATATAACATCGTTGTGTTTAGGATTTGATTTTAACA
>DWKW01002524.1:0-10941 GCA_018250115.1 Doberes anticus
TAGTTAGTCAAGTCAAGCGGTCTCTGGTCTTACAGTATCGATCTCGTTAAAACTTATTAAAGTCTAATCATGTGCATTTAAATGTGTATGTCATAAATTAATTTTCAGACTGTCAGGAATTGTATAAAAAATGTTTTGTGTTAAAAAATCTTTCATTAGTTAATATTAATTAGATTTTCAAAAATATCTTCAATTTACAGAAATGGCTCCGTTGTAATTTGATAATAGGAGTTTCTTCATTATTATTTGAAAATTAGTTAACTTGTCATTCTTGTTTTAAATGATCGATGTTTTTGTTCTGTTTTCGGTTTGCACAATTTCTTTTTCTATCGCAAAAAGTAAGAAGGTATATTCTTCAAGAATCTTCTTCTTAGAATCCTTAATATTAAAAAAGACGGAGGGTTAATGAAAAAAAAAACTCCAGTTAAGAAACACAGAGAATATATTTTCAGATATAACATCACGACAGGTCCAAAATAAAACTCACTCCTGTGAGGAATAAGAAACGTCGAATATAATATAAAACTCTATACAAATAGTCAACAAGGTGACGGTGTTTAACGATTACACTTATTGCGAAGTTTGCGAAAATGTTTATAGAAAAGTACCTACATAGTACATAGGTAGGAGGTAAAATACATTTCACGTATATAACGTATAACGTATGCACCTACTATTGAAAATGATATATGTTTCTGAACAAAGTACTCGAATATTCAACCAAAATAGGTAGAGATGAAATTTCTATAAAGTCTCTTCGACTTTAATTTTATTCGTTGAAGTTATTTCTTCGGAAAGTCCATTAAAACTTTAAGTTTCCTCAAAAGTCTAAAATGTGCTCTAATAGCTCGAGCGTCACTTAAGATTGAAAGTGTCGCGTCTTCTTTAATATTGTTAAGTCATTAAGAAATTTCGTTACGTCATTTTGCTGCGATAATAAGACTTGAGTGAAATAAATTTTATCGAGGGATAGACATCTGGCCCATCGCCGACGATAAGTTAACTATTTTGTTACAATTATGATTTCCATGTAAATAATATAGATAATTGATAAGGAACATATTTAGTTCATCTCCGACTGGATGTTTGGCGGCGAGAACTTTCTTTTCACATAGTTGCGGCGACAAGAATATTAAAAAATTATAAGCGCTGCTGGTATGAATACGAGCGTACAGCCAAAAAGAAATGATAAAATTCTTGGAATTTTTCGCTGCCGACTGTATTGTTAATAACTCGCTCATCGCTAATCATCGGCGGTGGGACCTTAATCTTATAATGAAAAAATTGTACACGGAATTAAACAAAATTACATTTTAGAGAGTGAAATGTGGATTCAGGTATTGTTTTTTGATAGTCTATACCTCCTAATAGCAGCCGAAAAGTTAAGCTTACTTTTACTACAAATTAGTGCATCTACTTATGAAATATTATTGCATCTCCTAATTCATATGTAACTTCTAATGCCAACAATTAAGTAAATTTAAAACTCCTACTAATTCTAAATTCAAAATACAGTTTACTTATAATAAATTAACACTATCGAAAAGAAGGCGAAATTCATTAGGATAAAGAAATTTTCATATTAAATGCAAAAATCAAAATATTGATCGAAGTTCCTACTCAAAGAAAACAATTACATAGAAAAATTGCATTTAAATTAAATTAAAAGTTATTTTATCCACTGTTTGCTATCAACTCACACATAAGAAGAATATAGGTATGTATCGTGACAAACTTTTCACTAAGGTATTTGAAGATAAGTTATAAATTAGGTAGATTCTTATATAATAAATAATTTCAAATACCAGATAGAAACTATAAAACTTAAGTTAATACATACCTTTAGGTAAAATGTTACATGTATAAAAACACATAATGCAGGTGTAAAACAACAGTTTGGTTTTTTAAATAAAATATACGACAGACGCGGATAGACATTAAATGTAGAAATTGGTCGGATGGTCTTTTTATTTAACGTAATATTCACCAATCGTCAACCCCATATCCCCCAGGTCCTCGATTCGATTCTCAGTAGGACAGATATTTAAAAGAAAAATTAAAATTTCTGGTTTGGGCGTATGTATTTCTTCTCTGTGAGTCCAAAAGTGATTGAGTGTGAAGCGTTATTTATTTAACGTATTTGTAATGTAAAAGACTTGCACAGAGGACAATAAAATACTGTCGTCAAAATGGCGGCATACTTTAAATCTAAAAATAGTTAAATACTATAACTATAATGGATGATACAAAGATAATGAAGTTACGATGGAAGTATCTAGTTCTTTAACATATTACAAGAGTATACGTGTAAAAGGGGTAGCATTACAAACTAGAATTAAGGTACTCTAACATTACATTCGTAGGGGTAATATTTAATTCGATTACAACGTATGTACTTACATAGAAGTCTTTATAGGGGATCACAGTTTGGAAAACTAGTTCAATACATCAATGAGGGAGACTATACATAACTTATCTAAAATTCTAAATTTAAATTACGACTTTAGTTTTAAATGAGTCTGAGAAATACTGGTTTCAATTGACGGAGTTGTACGAAAGAACAAAGCTTTTATTCGAAAATAGAATGCAATGAAATTTATATTTCTCCTACGTGGAGTTGACGGAGTTCGAGCGATAATTACGGATGTATTTGTACAAACTGATCCCACATTACAAATTAATGTATCTAGTTTGTACGCCGTCCGTGTGTCAATCAATCAAGCGAAGTGACGCGTTTGTAATTAAATCTAAAATGGTTGGAAATTGGACTAGATTGTGGTAAATAATTGTTTGTTCCATACGCGTTCGTTAATGTATTTGTGTGTATTATTGTGTGTGTGTTACGATCACCTAATGTAGGTACAAATATTCTATTTCATCATCAACCCATTTTTGTCCCACTACTGGGTGTCCTCTCAGAGATGAGAGAGTTTAGGCCATAGTCCACCACGGTGGCATAGTCAGGATTGGTCAACTTCACATGCCTTTGAGAACGTTATGGAGAACTCCCAGGCGTGCAGGTTTCCTCACGATGTTTTCCTTTACCGTTAAAACGAGTGATGATTAATTAATAATACGCACATAATTTCGAGAAATAGAGGTGAATGTTCAAACACAGGCGTGTTTGAACCTCAACCCGCCGGAACGGGTCGAGATTTGTAATCACTAGGCAATCACTCACAAATATTCTATTGCATGTTAATGATTGATAAAAATATTGTGAACTTATGTTATTCACTGATTACTACAATTCACATATTGTAAGTGTATAGTATCAACGTCGACGAATAATTCTATTAATTTTAAAGTAAAATGAAATCTAATTTTAATTAGAAGTTTACAGGATTTCTTTTTAATAGAGCCAAATTCAAAAGCCTTGTTTGATCGGACGATATTGCATTCGATTTGCTATGTGTATATTTCTATTGAAACTACTGCAACGTAACGATTTTTGAGTAACCGTCATAAGAGTCTGAAGTTTAATTGGAAGGCAGAAAGTCTGAAAAAGCAAATTTAGAGAATCAAATGTGACGAACAACTGCATTTATTAAAAAATTGCTGAATTATTATCAAAGTTATTTCTCTCTAACTAATCTCAAATACGTAACATCGAAGTTTTGCATCAAAGACGGTGTTATTGTTTATTCGGAGTGGCGCTATCTACCATCAATTGCAGCAACACCGATACTGAACGCAAGTGTGACGTCACATCGCATCATACTTGGAGGCGCCCGTCGGGGAGTACAGGCGGTGCTGCGTTAGCGCTCGCACCGAGCGGACGTGACTGTTCAAAGGGATTACCTAACTATTTGTTGAAATACATTGTGATTCCACAAACGGTGGTGAATTACTTGCTCGAGTTTATCCTCCATGCCCGAACCTGATGACCACGGAGGCCCAGGGGGCACGAGTATAATCGACCAGCGCCGCCATAGAATATTAATATTTAGTAGATGAACTGCATACATGCATTTAATTATGAAACTACCTGAATGATTTAAAAACATTGCGCTTTCGTACAACGTAATTACCTCCGTATAGTTATATCCGATATTAGTAATCTCATGCCAATATACTTCGCACAACGTCCTTCAGTTGTTCGAGTTAAAATTGAAGATGGTGTTGCTGTACTGCTACAAGTAACAATAACAAACAAGTAACATTAACAAACAAGTGTTCATTCCAAGATGCCGCAAGCCGACCCTTTTGAGTACAGCATGGAAGTTTTGGGAATGATTTGTTTGGTTGTTGTAAATATTGATTGACGTAGCGACGGTATTATGCATTGATATTGAAGTTTAACCGAAGAAATCTTTATCCTAATTACACTAAGAAGGGATTTTGATCAGTTTCAATCTACATTGAACAAGGTGGTTTGAAATCAAAACGGGCATATTTTATTTTAATGTTTCATAATTATTTCTTTTCTAAGACCAAAAACGTAGCGTAGTGATTATTTTTATCCTTATCATCCTCAACTCCATGTTGTCCCACTACTGGGCATAGGTTCGGAGATGAGAGGGTTTAGGCCATAGTCCAAGCTGACCAGGTGTGAATTGGCGGACTTCACATGTCTTTCAGAACGTAATGGAAAACTCTCAGGTCCTGCATGGTTTTCTCACGATATTTTCCTTCACCCTTAATGCAAGTGACAATTAATTTCTGATACGCACTTAATTTCGAAAAATTGGAGGTGCGTGGCAGGTTTCCAATCCCGAGTGGATTATTAATCACTCGCTATATTATAAAGTGATTATTACAAAAAAATATAGTAGGAATAAACGTAGTAGATCTGTAATTAAAGTTATTTAGAATATATAAATAAAAATTAAAAATGCAGACGAAACTGGTCCAAATACAATAGAAGCTACGACTAAAGATCACATTGCAAGAGACTGGCGCTCTAGAAAGAACTACCTACTCGACTTACTAATAAACGACTCGATCTAAAACCCGCGAAGATTTACGACAAACATGAGTTATTCAAAGTTACTTTAAAATAGAATAAACTCTTTAAAATAAACAACAGCGCATATTATGAAGTGTGAACTATAAATAATGCTTTTCGTTAAACTCGTGCGATTATTACTGTGTGAATTGATTGACTTAATCGTCATCGTTCGTTGCATCATATTGATGATTCCCTATAATCGTCACATGACCGAGGCGCTTTTTTACGCTTTGGGAGATTGTCCTCAACAGCAAGATTCACTTCAGAATAATAATAAAGTTAAAAAACACATCTATTACGTTTTGTACGATGTTTCTTTAGTCCTCAAATTAAATAAATAAACAATGCGTAGTTACACGTATGTAACTGCCCTAATGTAATAATGGCATCGCATTAACACCTACTTATACTAATGACTGAATGACAAACGAAATATTAATCAATGTAGCGATAACAAATAAATTGATCTAAATATTATAACAATCGCAACTAAATCGAGACCAGCTCATTAAAACGTTTTGACTAAACAAATAACGAAAGACAAATTAAATTTGCGCAGCGATTGTTCGGAAACGCCCAGTTCACTCGACCATATGTTCTGTGGAACGAAAATAACAATGTTACAAATTAATCGACATTACTTTCGTACCGATAACTCCGTAATTGTGCATATCAACGTTGATTGGCTATAATTTACGTTCGTAAACGCCGAACGAATAAAATAAACACTAGTTATTTTCGAAGCGTCGAATATTAAGCTATGGAATTGTATGTTACTTTGTCGTAAAAAGGTTACGTATCGAGTTACCGTCGTAACAAGACAAGCTTGAAATATAAACGGGTTGTACATGAACATCACAAAAATACCCTTGACACATGAATTTATGCTGGAATTATGATATTATCTGCACGTTAATTTTTAAATTTCACTGACAATAAAACAATTGTTACGTATAACCGTTACATGATGCACACATTTTATTCAATACTTTGAGTAGCGTCGTATGAAGCTCGGTAGAGAAATCCCTGTAAAAGTTTATTTAAACCCGCTTGAAACTTCTCAAGTGGCATCACTTTACAAGTTTGCTTTTCAAGACAGCGCTTTCATTTCTCGAACTAACCTTGCTCTTCCACCGGTGTGTGTTCCTCGTCTGAAGAGTCCAGCCGCTCTTTCAGGGAACTTTGCTTAGATAGCGACTGAAACAAAATGGTTTACCCGATAATTTCAATTTCTTTTGGAACTTTATAATAGCAAAATTATTATTATAAGACTGTTATAAACAAAAGTTTAATCATTGTACCACAGTTCGGTACACAAACGGTATCAGGTATTCCAGGGTAGAGCCCTATGCCGAAGACTCGTCTATGACGGCACCACCGTCGCACCTAAAGTAAAGTCAGTGTCAACACTGTGTGTTTTAGTTTGAAGGGTGTCATTAGACAGTAAACATTTCAACTTATTCCTCAGGAGTAGCAATGCATCCGCGTATGATCTCAAATAGAATACCAAACCCATTTAAGGTTGGATATGTATGTCCAGGAGTTGCTCGTTTGCTATCCCGTTAAAATAAAAAAAAATACTGAAAGGCACTATGTTCAAAATTTTACAAGACAGCGAAACTGTAACATTTAAATTAATATAATTTCAATTAACTTATACACATACTTTACGAGATTAATACCTTATTACCGTAAAACTTTAATATGTATAATATGTCTTTAATATGGACTTATCATTGTTGAGCTAGTAAAGAAAATGTACATTCGTTTCCATCAACTTTACTTACTTTATCAATTTTATAAGTTAACACATATTTATAAGGTAGATTATATGAAGGAAGCGGAAACGTATTTTTAAAAATAATTTCGAAATTTAAAAGGAAGACATATTTATTTGGAGGTTCACAATCGACCGTTTTATACTATTAAATTTAATGGAGGATGGAGTTGGACGAATGCAACGTCATTAAAATTGAAGTCCACTTCTTCAGCGAAGAGATAAGAGTTGTTTTCTGAGTACGCTGTAAAGATGATCTCAGTCGACACTGGTGGTACAACTAAATGCTATGTCTGTAAATTGAAGACGACCCCGAAGACGAAGTGAATAGATAGGAGTTGTTTTCTGACTAAGCTATAAAGATGGATTGAGGTCGACGCTGGTGCTATAACTAGATATACACATGTAAAAAGAACACGTAAAGTTATTTTCGGTACAACTGTGTATTGTGAACGTTGTTAACTTTGCACAAAGGAATTCACCGCCTCTGAAATTCAGCCCTCGACCGTTAAATTTTATATTCGATAGGTATCGTTGGCTGTGGGCTTTTTAACTGTTATTGGCATATTTACCCATTGTTCGACGTATGCCAAAACAACTTTGTTGATACAGAAACAAATTTTTTAATTCGTCTTTTAAAACAGAATTACATTCAGTTTTGTGTAAATAATACATAACACAATATTGGTAGTTAGTTAATTGTGTGGGATTTACACGTAAATAAATCTGCTTTTCCTATTCAATCTTACTTTATTGGAACGTCTACGAGGCGGTGATATTTTGTTCCACAGCGCCTCCAGTTGGTCGAAGTGTTGCGACTGAGCTATGGCCGCTTCCTCGGGCCCCAAGCTCACCTGGGAGAAAAATTAATTAATTTTAGTTTTTTTCATACTGCAGTATGAATGATTGAATATACTTTATTCTTCTTATGCAATAGCACGCAAAAGAAACATGAGCAAACACTAATATAAATGAGGACTTATCGGTAAAAAGCGATCTCTTCCAGACCTTTTGAGAAGAGGACATACATAGATAGAATAAGTTTGATTCATAATTTAATCGACTACAGAAGTATAGAGGATGAAAATGATTAAACGTTCAGTAACCTCCTATAAGACAATATCCGTATTAATAGTTCCGGCATGTATAATGTTGTAGGAAACTGTAAATTACCAACAGCAAGATTATGCAGAATGATCTAATTATAATGTATATAATGTTAGATTTACGTATGTTTGATAAGGTCAAATGCGTAATCGTGTATATAGTGTTGTGTTTGAACTCTATGACTATAAACCAAAGTAAATATCCATAAAATTATGATAGAGCATATTAAGAGAAGCTGTACGGTATAGATTTTTCCTAAATTTAAATGACGGGCTCGAATCTTTAAATGCAAAAAAAAAATTGCGGTTGATTGCGGTAGTCTTATTATAAGTTGAAGGCTCGCCTGCGACGGCACCACCGCTGCACCTATTTCTGCCGTTAAGCTGCAGCATGAGCGCTGCTGCGTTTCTGTTTGAATGGTACGGTTAGGCAGAATATACTGGACAGGAGGCATTCCAACTTAGTCCTCAAGAGCAGCAACGCATCCACACGCAAATATATGATATAGGACTGCCGTCCTATTTGAGGTTGGATGTGGATGTCCATGGGCGGTAGTTACCACTTATCAAGTGGCCAGTATGCTCGTTTGCTACTCTTATAAAACTAAAATAAAAAAAAATTGTAAAAATAGTTTACAGTAATTTACCTAATCGAGAAAATGAACTATCGTGTTCTTTAGTAAAATTGAGAGTTTATATTTTATCTTTTTTGTGAAATATTAAAAAGCATTAAAACTTTATATCTAGAGAATATTAAGTTCCCAATTTCACAAATAGATCAAACTATTAGGGTATTACTTAGATAACGAATGAGGAACTACGTAAAAAATATAATTAAAGGAAACGAATGAATGAGATTACTTGGCCAAAACATGTGTGTTGTTAAAGTTGTGGTTATCTGTAACTAAATATTTTCTATATACCTATTAGGTATAATAATACTAATAACTCATAAGGTTGGTGTGCATATAAATATATGTTACCTGTGACCCCAAGTCCTTGTTCTTAGCTTCTTGTATTTTTGATATCTCCTCCATAGAAGCTGATACGGAAAATCTAAAGATGAAAGGAATTTTATTTTTAAAACATGTTAATGTTTTATCTATTACAATATCTCAAAATAATATGTATAAACATATAATCGTTGACAACTTTGGCATACTTAAATACAAACAAATGAATAGAATACATTTTACATGTAAATCGATGTAATAAGTTTTTTTAACGTATACGTGTTTTAACGTTTAATATAAAATTCAGTACATTTTCCACCAATAGCGATTTAAACTAACTTTTATTTGAATTAAATAAAAGCTCACTTCTTGACAACTAATGATTTTTTTTTTGAAATGCTAAACGGTAACTGAAAATTCATAGCAAAGCAATCAAAAGATGTTGATAAGCGTTTTTTTCGAATTCTATAATATCTGCGTCGTACCTTCTCTTCAGTCTCTCGTCGACTTGCGCCATCATTGCCGCCGATGTCAAATGTCCGTACTTCTTCTGCCACGTGTATGTGTCTAGAGACACTTCCTTCTTCAGCAATCTCCTCATTGGCCGCTTGGGGGCCAGCGGTCGGAGCTCTGTTTCAATATAAATTCAGTTAATTAAAAAAAATCTACTCTATATAAATTCGTTTCATTAAATTATGAAAATTTTGTTAAAGTTAAAATATGTTATAACACAAATCTTTTTAGTTGTACCTAAATAGTAGCGCAATTTTACGAATAGTACGTTATTTGTAACTGTGAATTTACAATGTTCAAATCAAAATTCAAATCCCTAAATGTGATATTTTCAAATCTATCTTAAGCTCGCCCCTCAAATCAAAGTAACAATACCTACGGCGCTAACAGAAAAGAAAGCGAAAAATATCTCTTATCTAAAATCAACTTCAATACACAAGATGGACGAGCTTCGTAGATTTATAATCGAAACATCCAAACAACTTACCGTCAACGTTCTTAGTGGGCGCGGCGTAGGTTGGTATCTTGACGTAGGTCGCGGGCGTGTTGTGGAGGCATATTATCGGCAGGCAACCTGTTGAACGAGATCAATGCGATACCGCCGTTTCGACTGTTAATAGATTGTTGAATAAATGTGCCTTTAGAAAAATATACTAAAGGTGAATGCGATAACGTAGAATTCTAACGACCTTTGTAGAAAGAAATTTGAGAAGCCGAGCACCTGTTAGTAATAACTGATTAATACTATTATGTGTTTGTTAAATTCTATTGACTGTTAACTTTAAGAGCGTCTCGACGATGTTTGCTACTTTTTTCAAACAAAGAATTAAATATAGAGGAAAACTCGTAGTTTCCGTATTAATTAAGCGCACGAAGCCAAATGAGAAAAAGATTAATGGAAAGATGTATAAGCAGAGTAAAAGACGATATGACGAAAGACAAAGGAAGTGTTTTGTAGTGAAGATTATTGTAAAGAAACGTTAGACGAATATAATGTGGCACCGTCTCGAAGTAAATGTAAAGAAGAATAAAAATACATTTCTTTGCTAGACAATATTGACACATAACTGTCCGTCAATGCGCATTTGGCCAGCATGGTGGACTTTGCCCTAAACCTTCCCATTACTGAGCGGACAGTAGGACAGTGATGTGATGTATGATGATTAACACACAATCATTTTAAACAACAACAACGCATGCACAAACAATATAGACTATTTCTGCGTAAAGCAGCAGTATGAGAACTATGAACTTGCTTTTAACGGCGTAGTTAGGCAGAAGACATAGAACAGGAGGCATTCCAACTCTGTCCACAGATGTCGATGGGCAGCAGAGGCCACATAACATCAGATGGCCTGCATCCTATGCTTGCACCAGTCCTCAGGAGTAGCAACGTATCCACATACAACCTCAGATGTGGATGTCGATGGGCAGCAGAGACCCCTTAACATCAGGTGGCCTGCATCCTCGTTTGCTATTCTATTAACACACATATTTTATGGTGGTAGAGTCTTATGTCGAAGGCTCGCCTGCGGCAGCACCACCGCTACATCTATTTCTGACGTAAACCAGCAGTGTGAGAACTGCTGTGTTTCGGTTTGAAGGGTGTAGTTAAGCAGACGAGACTGGACGAGAGGCATT
>DWKW01002525.1:0-10941 GCA_018250115.1 Doberes anticus
GTCCATGGCACCCACGACACAGGTTAAAACCTACTGTGGGGCTGTGAGTGTGAAGCGTTATTTATTATTTATTTATTGTGGGTAGGTATTACTCCGATTATACATAGTACCTACATTAGATTGCGTAGATATAAATTCAATTTTAATTACGATGATCTTCAATGCCACCTAAAAATATTTTTCATTTACACATAATATCTTAATTGCTCGTTATTTCGTCGTTTTAAACCCAATAATTCTACATCTCGTGTCGTGTTCAAATTGCAGTAATACATATTCTGATGGCCAATCAAAATATCAGAGAACGTCTTACATGTTTATAAATTAAATGGTCTCATCTCCTTTGTTTGTTTTGGCCATTGTGCGTGCGGTAGTAAGGAGCGTTCGTCTTGGCTTTCCCGGCATTTCCTGTTGCTTGGGCTCCTACATCGCAGTGTATTGTCTACGACTCTACATCCTTTGTTGTTATTGTTTACATCTACGCGTTCACTGTGCCATAGACTTCGGGATAGTTTACAGTTTGACATTCTATCCGAATTACGTAAATATAGTACGCGTGCAATTCACAATCAATGACGTCTATTAAATGTTGATAGATCTATTTAGGTACGTAGCTCTCGACATTGTGTAATTGTTCCCTTTTTTATCCACTTAATTATTTTACATTTTAAGTATCTGAGTATGACATAATAAATCAATCGAATCAATGTGTAAGTAGATAAACATAATTTTTTATTGCCTAATTAAGTAGCTGTATAGTCCTCTCAGAGATGAGAGTGTTTATCCCGTAGTCCACCACGCTGTCCAAGTGCAGATTAGCGCTCTTCTCATGCCTTTGAGAACATTTTTGGAGAACTCTCAGGTTTTATTTAGGTGTTATTGTAATATATTATAGTTTTTACTTTTGCAATGGCATTTGATAACAACCAACCAACAAATTGTTAAATATTAATAACAGTGATAGAAGTAAAGTTAGTGTTAAACTGACGTTGCTTAATCTCGTCGGATCATACGAGCCATTGTACTTTGCTACTATGTAGGAAGGTACGTCACAAATCAAGCGGTCGCCTGCAGGAGCAGTTAAAAGGCGGAAGTCCATCTGAGGCGATCTCAACAACTCCGGAGGGAACACCGGACGTTCGGCCCACTACCGGATTGTAGGAGGGCAGTGCTTCCGGTGATACTTAGATCCGAAGTTAATCTTAACTTTATGAAAATTGTTGAACAGACAAATTAATTATCTTTGTACAAAATCAGAAATTATCTTTGCTGTGTCTGTGCTATATCTGGATGTATCCGTTTTTATTATTTTATTGTATAGTCGCTGGGCCAAGTAACCCTACAAGTAAATATTAAAGAAAAGAAAACGAAGAAGAGAGAGAAAGCACTACTTAATAAATGCATGCATAATACCTATATGTATGTATAATAAAACCTTTATTACGCCGTGATCAACGTGCAGTCTGCCGTTCGAAGGGTCCTGCGTTCGATTGCCAGTGGGACATAAATTTAAATTATGAATTTAGATTTCTGTACCTAATCTGGGTGTTTGTGTGTTTCTGTATATGCATGCATGCATGGCACCCACGACGCAGGGAATCCTAGTCTGTACTCATGTGAAGCGTTATTAATTTAATATAAAACGGTAGTTATGAATGCGTTATATCGAAAAATATTTCAATGGATTTTTTGATTATATATTTGCCGTGAAAGTTGTCAATGATAAATAAATAAATAACGCTTTACACTCACAGCCCCACAGTAGGTTTTATTTAACCTTTGTCGTGGTTGCCGTGGACACAAACAGAAACAAGTACACAAATACCCAGACCAGGTACAGAAATCTAAATTTATCATTAAAATTTCTGCCCCGCTGGGAATCGAACCCAGGACCCTCCGCACGGCAGTCCGCACGTTGACCACGGCGCCATACGGGTCGTCTTATTATGCTTCAATCAAATTACTTGCGTCGGCACCTGCGCCACGCATCACTTGCCGACCATCGGCGGTGAGTCGGTGATTGTTGCTAGTTTCTACTACTGGCTGATACGTCAGCAATTTGGCGTCGTTTGAGCGGCAGCCCTCGGAGCGGCGCGCGGCGGGCGAATCGGCACGTAGTTCCGGGGCAGGCGCAGGTGAGATGCTGCGGTCGCGCACAGCCGCCAACACCTGCCCGCTTCACGCTTGCCCGCTGCGCACCAACGGCTACTGGTCAATCACTGTTCACTGTCAACATTCTGTAGTTAGGCAGAGGACACTGGACAGGAGGCGTTCTAAATCAGTCCTAAGGAGTAGCAACGCATCGACATACTTCATATAGGACTGCTTTCGTAGTTGAGGTTTGATGTGGGTGTCCATGGGATGCGGTGACCAGTGAACATCAGGTGGCATGCATGCCCGTTTGCTATTCTGTTAACATTTAAAAAAAACCTACCTATAAACCAAGACTATATTTTACACTAGGTAAAATTATTAATTATTAAATATTATCTGATTTCTAAGCGAAGTATTGTCATATAAATGTAACTCTAAGGCCACTTAATCACATTGCTGGACTACAATAATAATATCGTAATGCTTGGCGATAATTCGATTCATCATCATCAACCCATTATCGCCCCACTGCTGGGCACGGGTTTTCTCTCAGTGAGGAGAGAGTATAGGCCATAGTCCACCACGCTGGCCAAGTGCGGATTGACGGACTTCACATAGCTTTGAGAACGTTGTGCAGGTTTCCTCACGATGTTTTCCTTCACCGTTAAAGCGAGTGATAATTAATTCGATTACTATAAGTAAAATCGTGAGCAAAGAAATCTGTTTTCTTTATTGACGATATTCTAACCAACTAAATTGACATATCACTGCCGGTCATAGGTCATTCACTGTCTTACTTACAGCAGTATTAACTATGCAGTATTTTTCTATACGTTTACAAAATAATTAACGTTTGATGACTGACTTTGAAACTGTTTTTAGGAATAAATTAGATATTTTTTTCTAGTTTATTATACCGTCGCCGTAATCGTAAGTATGATATTGGGCAAGACATGGATAGTTAAAGCTTCTACTAGAAATTTATTAGGGGGAGAGGTTCACTTACAATGTAAGTGTGTAAATTTTACATTATCAAAAAAAAAAAAATTTGTCCATCGCATGAGGTACTATAGTTAGCAGGTGGTTATAAAGTCTAGTACCCTTTAAAGTAGTCGCTAGTATATCATATTAGGCTACGTAAGAATTACTTAGTAATAAGAAAGATCTATAGTGTGCCGCAATTAACATATTATTAACGTTTGTGCCAAAGGAACAAACCAACAATTAATTAAAACATCATATAGTCCAGAAACAGTCAGTAATATTTACATTATAAAATATGTTGATTGACGAGACCTTTTAGTTCGCTGTATACCTAATGACATTTTGGCATTCACGTTATATCAAATGGTAAAATTAACCGTATTAATATCCTTGTAGTTTAATGTCAGCCTCGTGCATTGGTGGATCCGGGTTCGAATCCTAGAATCTCTAGTTTTTCGAAGTTATGTGTAAATCAGAAAGAAATTATATTATCAATTACTTTGCGGGTAAGGAAAACAGTGTGAGGAAACTGTATGACTCATGCTCAGCAGCGGAGCAGTATTGACTTGATGATTATCATCATTAACATTGCATTAATTGTTTGTCCAGTGAAATCGTATTTCGATCTTACTTTTCGGAGGACGACCATTTTTTATATTGTTAAACTTTGACTTTGACTCACGTGGATCCAGGTTCTCGATAGATCTAAAAGTTTTCTTATTTTAATACGAGTACCTACCTATGTATATCGAATAACTGACACGCTAGGCAGTCACAAGCGTGGTATATTCCAGGGTCATGCGACTAACGCAGCATAACTCACCAAGAGCTTGTAAAAAGCGTCGTGTCGTGACGAGCCGTGGCAATTGCTGATCACGAGCTTTATCGCCGGGCCAGGGGCAACTGTACTTGTCGCGGATTCCGCTAGGGTAGCAATGCTATGTATTTGAAGTGGTTATAGGATCAATTCCATTTTTGAGTTTTAAAACCGCTGTCTTGGTAAAAATTCCTTTTTTTCTATGACGTTCAAACAAAGACATATAGACGACTATAAGATTACCAGACATGTTTTTTTGTCTATGGCAACATGTATTATCTATAGTATTTTGGTTGACATATATTTTAAGCTGACCGCTATGCCGCTGGTACAATGACGAATAGGATCAGCAGCGGCTTGAATTCGAAGACTGGCGGGATAGACGATGACGTATTCTTGTGTCAGTGTCAGTCAGAGAGTTATTTATTTTTGTTTTTCAATGTAAAGGAACATGAGAAAAACTTTTTTTTAAATGTTTTTATATATTGGCAAACGAGCGTACAGGCCACCTGATGTTAAGTGGTCACTGCAGCCCATAGACATCTGAGGTTGTATGTGGATGCGTTGCTACTCCAGAGGGCAAAGTTGGAATACCTCCTGTCCAGTGTCTTCTGCCTAACCGCACCCTTCACACCGAAACACAGCAGTTCCCACACTGTTGCTTTACGGCGAGCCTTCGACACAATAATAACAAATAGAAACTATTCAAAACTACCTTTCATCGTCATTGTCGTCAACCTATTACTATTCCACTGGTTGATCCGGGTCTTCTCTCATCGGAGGAAGGAAGTATTTAGGTATTTTTGAAGGAATATCTATAGGAAGTATTTAGGTCATAGTCAACCATGCAGGTCAAGTATCAAGGTCATTTCAAACCACTCGGCTATTACCGCATTATTTTAATTTCAAATCGTCGTATGATCTGGTTTTTGAAAATTTAAAAAAATCATGAATACCATTTTAAACTACTCGTACAATCAATGTACTCGAACGGAATAAAGGAATATCGGAAACCGTTGGTGTCCCTAGCTTCGGACTCTTAGGTGACCTCGGCGTAGTAGGCGCTGAGACCGAGCGGAACTGTCACCAAACGAGCAACGCAAGCATGTCTCTTCGTTCGCTACACCAAAATCACCACATTGAGTCATGCTTCCCTGATTCTGCTTCAGTGCCATTGATACTATTTCAACGGTTCCCACGGAAAGTCATTTAATTCATAAAGCAATATATGTTCGTAAAATCCTTTATCCATAACCCATGTCGATACAAAATATATAAAAGGAACTATCACTTTTGATGTTATATTTATCCATCTATCTTTATAGTAATACACAAATATATTACTACTAGTAAATGACTATGGGAAGTATTATATGGGGTTCTTCAAAAATGAATTGAAATATTATTTGAAGACCGACATTGCTTTTAAAATACTCATTGCTAGTACTAGTAACGGATGAGTGATAGCCGGTCGAGTGAGAAATTCCTAGTGTTTAAGTAGAGGATGAGATCCTCCTGTCCCGATGGGTCGGGGTTCGAATCCCGGCACGTATCTAAATTTTTTTGATTCTCATTTTTTTTTTTATAAACGTCTCACACTCATAGACCCACAGTAGGATTTAACCTGTATCGTGGGTGCCATGGACACACACACGGAAATAAGCACACAAACACCCAAACCAGGTACAGGAGTCTAAATTCATCATTAAAATTTCTGCCCCGCTGGGAATCGAACCCCGGACCCTCCGAAAGGCAGACCGCACGTTGACCGCGTCGGTCACTTACTTATCACTTAGTTTAACGGTGAAGGAAAACATCGTGATATCGCCAATCTCTACTTGGCCTGTCTACTGGACTATCGCCTAAATCTGAGGGTTCAGAGATCTCTGAGAGGAGACACGTGCCTAGCAGTGGAACAATAATGGTTTGATGATGATGACTAGAATCGGTTGTGGTCAAAATTCAAACAAAAAGAGGAAGCATGTACCCTCGCGCGTCAATGGCGTCCACGACACGGGGAATCTGTTATGAAACTTATATTTAAGATCAAAAAATACCAAGAAAAACTTTAGCGCTAACTTTTAGCGTAATCGTAGGTTTCGCTGCCATAGGTGAAACTTTAAGCGTGTACTATTCAGAGATTGTTCACGATAGGCACGACACTAGCAGTAGTTTAAGATAAATAAAGGCGTCAAAAGTAGCACCGCGTCATATCATCTACGGAGATCAGGCGTTACGGTCACGTATCGCTCCACTCCCACGTCTTAATTGACCTATTCCGTGTTAGATGTTACGCGTACTACACAGAGCCGCCGCTTCTGGGATACCATCGCCGCGGGACGTGACACCGCCTATCGTGTCATGAGCTCGCATTTACTCTATTCCTGTCACACATATTTGACAGGCACCATGTTTCTTATGTTTCGGAGCAGAACATTGTTCGTGGCCCTCAGGTGCTTAGTTCGAGATTTGCGGCCTTAATTGTACCGCCGGATCTGTACAGCGATGACCACTATGCAGGTCTACAATTCAGGATCCAGGGGTACGATTCATCATCAACTCATTATTTTGCCACTGCTGGACACGGGTCACTCTGTTTCCTCTAAATGATGAGTGTATAGGCCTTCCACCACGCTGGCTAAGTGCGGATTGGCGAACTTCACATGCCTTTGAGACGTCGTCGTGGAGAACTCTCAGGCATGCAGGTTTCCACGCGATGTTTTCTTTCATTACAGCGAATGTTAATTTATAATACGCACATAATTTAGAAACAATTCTAAATTTAGACGTGCGTGCCGGGATTTGAACCCCGACCCACTGGAGCGTAAGGTCGAGATCCTTAACCACTAGGCTATTACTCCCTTACGATTACCAACGGGAATTAATTTACATTTCTGCTTCTGGTTTTCATATTTAAAAGTACCCACTCGTCTGTGTAAAAGTTACATACTTTGATGGTGGTAGAGTCTTATGTCAAAGGCTCGCCTGCGGCGGCGGCACCGCTGTACCTATTTCTGCCATAAAGGAACAGTATAAGAACTGCTGTGTTTCGGTTTGAAGGGTGTGGTTAGGCAGAAGACACCAGACAAGAGGCGTTCCAACTTAGTCCTCATGAGTAGCAACGCATCCATATACTTAACATGAAGTGGACTTCATGCTTGCTTGCTATTCTATTACCAAAAAAATACATACCTGGTAAAAGTTATCGTAGACTAACACGGACTGTAGACTATTTAATTCCCGTGCCATTACGCAACATGTGACAGTTACTGCTTGTATGATACAATCAACTTTTTACACCCAAACAAAGTAGCAAATTCCGTACATACTCGCATTCATTACCTACCTGTCTTATTTATGTAGCTAAAGACGTGAGCAAAATGCGTCTCCTTGATGTATGTGCAGTGCATATTAGTAAGAAGCACCGATGATTCTTAGGAATAATACAAACGGCATCTTAACTTACCTAAAACCGAACACAGCCAGCTCAAGGATGGATAACTGTTTCATGTAACCTAAACTACATTTTTTAGTGTTTCAGAAGGCATCCGTAAAGTCCACTTTCTTAAATTTAAGGTTTCAGAAATTAAGGGAAAAGTGATTTCTAAGTAAAAAATAGATAAATAGTAAAAGACAAAGAAAAAGAGATAAAGAATACCATCCTGCTCTACTAAGTGAAATGGTTCCAATAACGTGGTACTACGGGGTATTGTCTCGGGTCTCGAGGTTTCCCTTCTTACCCGGGCAGTATCAGAGGGTCAACTGCCCCCTGATGAGTTCACTTTTCCATTAGACGGTAGTTCTAGACTACCAGTCCTTCTCTAACAGGCATTCATTGCAAGAAGGACGCCCATAGGAGATTTCTAGGTCGCATATTGGGAATTGTGAACTGTTGAGAGGCCTTTCGACTAGGGCAACATAAAAAGGTTTAGCTTAACCGTAGATAAATATCTAAAATCAACATACTTACATACTGTGCCTTTAAATGCCGTAAGGTTCAAAGTAATAATATAATATAATCACTAAGCACCGTAAAAAGATTTGAAGTTTACGCGATAATCTTGATCGTAGCAGGGCTGAGGCCACATTTGTGGAAGAGAGCGTTGCGTGGTATAAGATCGTGTTGGAATTTTTCTTATTTGTGGTTAAATGTGTGAAGTTGTGTCACGACGCGAATGATGTGGTGATTAAGATTTATTATAACTTTACTTTCACATCGTACTTATTTGATGAGTAGTGAAGCAGTTAGGGTTATTAAGCCCTTAACTAACACCACTCAGCCCCCGCTTACATCGTTCCGTAGAACCGTATGATTGGAGCCATACCGGTACAATATGTTTTATTTATATTTTTTTTATTTGTTTAATGTTCATGTACACACAAAACATCAGAAAGGAAAAATAAGATACAAAGGAGAAATAGGATGGCACAAAGGCACTGCTTATTTCTATTTATAATTTCTTCCAGCAGGCCTGCAACTGGAAAGTGGTTACCGAATGGTAGACAAGCGTGTACTAAGTAAATGTAAATATTAATTACCATACAAAATATTACATGCAATAATATACATACATACTTTGTACACTTGTGTATACTATGTATCAAATACTATGTATATTACTACGATATAAGTATAAGCATGTCCTGACCAGACCGACACTAAAGAATGACTGTTTGTTGATACGTTAGGATTCTTTTCCGTTTTCCTAGATTGTTGATTACTATCTAAAGGTTTGCGTGGAAGAGATTGCTAATTAAACAATTAGACCACTTATTGCAAAACAATTTTTCTGTATCTCGCGTATTGTATTGTACGTACATATAAAAACTAAAAAAATACAATGCTGTGATGCTTGGATATAAACGGTATTAAACAGTATTCATAGTAATGTATTTATTATGGATTTATTTTGAACTTTTATAAAGGACCTTAACAAAAACTTGAGCCATTTATTAACTTGGCAATTTATAGATGCTTGCTAAATTCAAATACTCAACAATCGAACACAGTTTCTCGAACTCGCTTTTCAAATCCGTAACATGACGTGAATCACTAGGACCACCCTGCCGTCATGTATCTCACAGCGATCTCCACAAAAACGTCATAGCAATCGATTTGTTTGTCTTGTGTGGCCTTCATTTTACGCTCATTTTCGACTGTGAAATTGTTAACAGGAGAAATACTCATGTCATCTGGGTAAATTTTAAGGATTTACGCTTTGATTCTTACATCTTTTACTATGAGACTTTTTATTGATACTCTTAATGCCTTATGACACGGCAATTAATAAATATATTAATAAAAGGTAAATAGATATCATTTTATAGGTCATAGTTATTTTATCATATAAACTGGTATTTTCAACGGCCCGTATGGCGCAATCTTCCGGTTGGAGGGTTCTGGGTTCAATTCCTAGGTGCAGTTTTTTATTTGATCAAATTAGATTTCTGTCCCCGGTCAGGGTGTGGGTGTGTTTGTTTCTGTGTATTTCTATGGTACAGACAAAGAATCCTAGTGTGGAGCTATGAGTTAACATAACGTACACGTTCAAATAAAAATAATTAAAAGCGGCATTATTTCTTAAAGTCGATATGTGTATAATATAATTTTATTACTATGCAACTTCTTATGGTCAACACTGTTATAGAAAAGTTTACCATATTGTTTCCTATTTAATTAAATACTATGTACTAATGTTCTGTTTGGTAACCTATTTGTCTCGATATCATTCAATACAGATATATTGTAAGTATGTATTTCTCAAGAAGATTGAGATGTGACTATAATAATGTTTAATCCAACGACGGAATGAAGGCATCCCGCCTGTCCCATTGATTTATTAGGACGTGAACAGACGTGCCCGCGTGTCGCGCTCCCCCGGGACCGACGCAGGTAGGCGACAAAAAAATTCCTGGGTGTTTGTTGACGTCGCTAATTCGTCATGCTTACTGATGATATCTCAAGCAGTTTTTATTGCTGTATAAAATTAAAAGAATTTTATCTGTGTAAAGCGGTACACAAAAAAATGTATATTGTATTGGTATCAAGTTTTCGTCTTATTATAATAAACAAATAATTCACACTCAAAACTCCACTCTATGACTTAATTCGTCGTGGTCACCAAAGACACATGCAAAAGTAAGGACATTCGTACCGAGAAAAAACTATTAGGTACTACTACTATTACGAAATGAATTCGAAAACCTGTACATATGCCATGCATATGGTGAGTATAGTTTTTGTTGAAATCAACCTCTAAGGTCTAGATTTTAGTCAATTCAAACTGCAAAATTCTCAAATAAATTAAAGACGTCATCATTCCTTTAAAATTGATGCTTAGAAATGTCAGAAAAAAATCCTGATTTATTTAAATATAACTTTTTATTCCTTTTAAATCGTTAATAATTGAGTTGACTCGTAAAAATTATGACGTCACAGCGATTATGACGATATTGCGTTTTGACAGTTCATTAACCTTATTTCGATCCTATTAAACGCTCTTTCAGACAGATTTAAAAAAACTTCGGACGCCTTTGAATATATTTCCAGATAACTTGAGAATCGCAGTGATGAATAAATAAACGCGGTGAAAGTTTAATAAGGCGATACTGGGTTTTGTGACGGACGAATCAAGGGTTGAACATTAGCGTCTTGCGAGGAGCTACTGAGTACGGTCGGCGGCGCCCGGCGTCTCGTCAGTCAGTTGCATCAAATATGTAGGAGTCGCCGTGTGCAATGAGCCTGTAGATCTTGGGAATTGATTCTTGTAATGGCGAATCGAATAAGTGCGAAATGCTTACGTTACTTTAATGTAGGTTCTACTTTTTTGAAATAGACACAATAAATACGTATACTATATCTTATACACAAATTGGTATACATATACAACTACAGATATTTTTTTGCATGCAAAATCAATTTATCACTACAGTCTATGGACATCCACAGCGAACCCTAAATAGGACTAAAATACGAAGATGTGAGGTTGTACGTGGAAGCGTTGATGAATAGGAACAGGAGTGTCAGCACAAATAGGTGTAGTGGT